>JAYKKI010000103.1:7522500-7667500 GCA_039881145.1 Druceiella hillmani
TCAAATTCAATCTAATTTAATAGTTTGTTAATAAAATGTTACTTTGTTTTATCGAAAATTATATTATGATAGTGCAACATTTATAACATTCTGAAGACCTTTTTAATTAAACTATAAAAAGTGTTCTCTATTTCAATATCATTACACTTAAATACGAATACTTTAGACATAAATTTAATAATTCGTTCGGATTGCACTTATAACATTGCTGTATAAAGTAAACAAGGTAGTTAGTAGGTGAACCAAAAGAAGGTTAAACACTCACACAGTTGTACCATGCAAGTATAATTTATGATCAAAACGAAAAGTATGAAAATATGTATACCTCCGATTTATAATTTATTTATAATTTCGTAACAAAGGCGAATTAATTCATTATCATAAATCAAAACACACACTAAAAGGAAATCTTTGTCTGGGTAAGAGCAATTTGATTGAGTCAATATAAATTGGATGATTTATTCTCGCTCAATATTCATCGTGTCGTGAAATACCGTAATGCAATTGGTTAGTATAGACAGATAATGCTGTCTAGTATTTTTAGAGAAGGTACATTGCAATCTACATTTTTACGTAATTTTATGCATGTAATGTAATATAAATCAGTACTCAATCGGTATGTTATTTTTATGGTTTAAGTCAAGATAAATACTTCCATAATTACATAATTTTACTTTTTATTTGTAAAAAGTTCAAAATCAGTCAGTAATTACGTAATTGCAAAATTACGTAATTACAAAATGTGAGCCTCATTCGCATAACACCGTAACTGAAACGTACTTTCGCTTCCCTTTAAGGACTATTCAAATAAAATAACACCAATTTACGGAGTGTGTTATGAACTAGTCAATATTTTACTAATATTACCAAAATAACTCTCTAGCAATATATTATCGAACCGTGTGTAGACATAAGCATTAACGAAATTAAAGGTTTTCGTAGATAACGTGAGTACACGCTCGTATTTACCAATTAGCAGCCAAGTGTTTATATATTTTTCCAACGCGTTCGAAAGTTGTGTTCTTTTATAACGTATTTATATTAATTTCGTAAAACTATAATATGGATTCTAATCAAACTGAATATTGTTATGGACTGGAAAACTCTCTTAATGTATTTCAATTCTTTAAATCATTTCTGGGTGCATTTAGCGTAAATTCCAAATGTCAATCTGCACGTTGCCTAACGATATGGTCGCGCAAAATTTATAGTATATCATTCACATTGTACTTTTTATATTCTTCATTTAAATTATGCAAAGGAGATAATTTTATAAGAGATTTACATGCCAACTTTATTCTTGTGACATCAATTTCGATTCAAATGAGAGACGTTTTGTGGCAAAAAGGAACTCATTTGCAAATAATGAATAAATTTAATAAAATTGTTATTAATTTCAGTGAAAAATACAAGAAAATAATTGAGCGCAAAACACATTTGCGAAGTATTTTTGGCATCACCGGCTGGCTTTCTTTTAGCATTGCGTTTTTTTATATAGAATTTATGAATCTCCCGTTAAATGTATTCACGGGTGCATCGTTTTTCTACCTTTCGGTTTTGTTATCAAATTTGGAATTAGTCTATTTTGTTATTTTGTTGGACTGTACGTACTTGACTTTAAACATCGTTCGTAATTATTTAAATAAAGTCTTACGTAAACTTGAAAGCAATCGAGAGAGAGAATTAAGGGATTGGCTCATATCCGATTCCCACTGTTGTAAAATTATGTCTTTCTATGAGAATGTTGTCGATATGCGTCGTATGCTGAACAATAACTATAGTTTTCAGGTTATAACTTTAATAGAAAATATACTTATCAAAGTTTGTAATATTTTTATACTAAAAAAGAATTTCAATATTTCAGGTTACAATGTATTTTGCCACTGCATTTGCGGCTTTGCTGTCTACAATCCATAAAATACTTTTCGCCATAAACAATTTTGTGAGTGTATTATCATTTTATTAACTTTCTTCATAACTTCTATCATTTGACCACAATTATCCCTTTTATATGTTCTTTTTAATTTTACATTTAGTTTTTAATAACAAATCCAGGTTAATTTGGATGGTATGAAAGAAATGTATTTTTCATTTCTATAATTTATTGTTTAAGCGTCAAAAAGTGAAATTTGCTATTTAAGAATAATAAAAAAAACATAAAATTATTAGTGATTTTTTTTACTTTACGTATACAAATTTATTTGTGCTAGCAAAAATAAAACATAAGATATTAAATTTTCCTTTCAATTGTATCACTTCGTTAGTAACAGAATGAAATTTAGAATGTTGGTTGTACTTACAAATTTGAAAGTAAATATTGTTCGAGTACATTTTTTCTATAAATAACGTAAGGACTGTTTGTAATGACAATGTTATTTGCAAGTGCAAATGTTAAAAAATACCTAAACCTTGTACTAGAAACTCGTATATTAGTTTTCCTTATATGCAATAAACATATTTGGCGATGACCATAGTATATTTTACAACAGCGCACATACATATTTCGTATAGGACGTCTATATTTATATTTTAATTTGTACTAGAATTCACACAGTGGTCGAAATTCAACCATAAACATTATTGAAAATTTGAGGGAAACGTACATGAATTTGCATGTTTCGAACATTTTTTATATATTCATTCATTGTATATCTGAGACAATATTTATATGTGCTTACAATACAAAACAGTTCCGTGTCAATATAATTAAATAAAAAATAAATTTGCATTTTAAATTTAAATGTAATTGGAATCAATTTATACTTAAAATTTCACTATAAACAATATTCTTTGTAAAAATTCTTTTATTATTGAGTAAGTTACCTCGATCATTGTCATTAGAAATATAAAATTTCAAACTATCAAATGAACGAACTCTACTTGCAGCAACAGATAACTGTCCATGCGAAAACACTAGACGTCGCAATAACACACCAATTTTATCAAAAGTTTGACCTTGCGATTTTTTTATGGTCACTGCAAATATAAGTATTACCGAGAACTGTGTTCTTTGAAATTAAAATGGAAGTATTGCCCTGAAAATGTTGGTTAACTCTTGGAATCAAAATTCTTTTATTTATAGCAGTTCCCGTTAATACTTCACAGTCGATTGTATTCCGATAAAAGCGTTTCACTCTCATTTGAGTTTCATTAACTAAATATTGTGCAGTATTTAAGTTGCGAATGAGCATAATTATAGAATCGATTTTTAACTTCAATTTATGAGGTAGCATTCCGCTAACATTCAATGAATTTAAAAATTCGATGGAATAATCAGAGTTAATTTTATTAAAACTGTAGTAAACTTTTTGTTCTTCTAATAAACGGTTAAGTATATCGTCATCACCTAAATTACAACCATCATTTGTTGGTGCTAAAATAACTGTTATAAGAATTTGTTCAGACAATATAGTTTCACGAATATTACCATAGATATCATGAATCATGTTATCAATATTTCCAATAATTTACGGAGACAATTTTATAATATCTTCACCTAACTCAGGATAATTTCTTAATTCAACATTCCCGAGTTTATTCAAAAATTGTACAAATTCTATTTCATTGTGATGATGAAATGAATTGAATTGATTACATCTAACTGCACAATTTTCAATCAAAGTAGAGCGTGTCCCGCGTAGAACAACGGGTAAAATCTGCATTCAATAAAATGGTTTTATCGCCAAATACTTTATTTTTTTGAATTGGATCGTTAGATAAATCCCTTAAAAATAAATCTAAAATTTTAATACATTTTTTGGATACATAGATATTTTATATATCAAAATCAAATCCACTGAATTACTTTAAAGCCCTTTACAACTATTTGGCGTAATATTTAAAACTGAATTCTCTAATACTGGAATTTTAACGCATTATGTATTCAAATTGCCAATTCCAGTATTACAGAACTTCAACAACAAGTTCTACCACCGATCAACAGTGTTGTAGCAATACCACTGAAATTAGTGACAATACAATGAAGGTTCATCGAATTTAATTTATGTATGATAGCAGTTTGAACAAATTTTTTACCGCAACCAAGCAGAAAATATTCAACTCTGTATCATGATATTGCACTTCAAGTATAACACGATCAACAATTTTTTTTATTCAATATTTGCACTTGTATAAAACTGTTGAAACAATCTTTCTTCTTTTACTGTAACAATAGCATTATCTGTATGATTCACTGGAAATACAGTCGGAAGTGATAGACCAAATGATTCACAATTTAAATCGTGAACAACTAAAATATCTTCAATTTCTAAAAGAGCACGATTAAATGCCGTATTAAAGTCATAATTTCTTGCAACATCTTCATTTAAATATGTCTTAAATTCATTCCATAAAAGTATTGCATCAGTTGGCATATTTAATGGGCATATTACTGCGAATAATTCTCTCATTTGTTTTGGTGACTAAAAGTTTTTGGCTTCCTCCAAACATTGCTTCCATTCGTTGTAGGCGGACGCTATACCTCTTGCATGGCATGCTTCTACAAATGTATTATAAACAATGTCATTATACGTTCTAAGGTCTTCAAAGCACTGTGGACCGTAAACGAATAATAACAAAATTCTCAAATGAAATAGTTTCTTCTACATCTTTAGGAGATACATGAGCGAAATTATTAAATCTATCATGCCATACGTAATGAACAGGAATTTTACTATAAAGATATTGATGAGCATTTACATCTACTCTATTTAGTTCAAGAAATGCTAATAACTTAGCATTATTATTATTATTAACTGCATTTTGTTCTTGGTCTAAATATAACATTTTGTCTATTTGGCAAATGTATATCTAACCTATAAATCGTATAAGACTGATAGTGCATTTCATATTGAAATATACACCATACAGCCTCGGTAGATCCTACATAACGTCCACTTACAAAATTTCTAACATCATCAATTGAAACACTTGTATTCGTGTCATTAGTGTTATTCAATAATTGTACTTATTCAGTGCTTGCACTATTATATCCTTTACAGACATACTTACATATGTACTCTATGCTTCTAACAGTTGTACAAACTTTAACGCTAATGTGACAGTTAAATTTTATAAGAAGACAAGGATTATAAGGAACAACATATTTACTGTTAAGAGTTTCACCTCTAACACTTATGGTTCGACCATTATCACGTCTCATGGAAAACGGATTACCATTTACTGCTTCAAGTGTTACTTCACAACATTTTTTAGGTAAATCTTTTGAACATTTTCCATTTCTCATACAAATCACGTTTGTATTTAATAAGTCTTATGGACCAGGCACCATGCTTTTAACGTATTCATATAACGTTGAATAAGTATGTATATTGGGAATTTCAGAACAAAGAGTCTTATCGATATTTTTAATTGTAAAAATTTTCTCATTTTGGGACAAAGAAATTAAAATATATGCGTATAGTAACCCGCGCTTTTGAAATTCTATTGTATAAATTAATGCAACAACTTTACCAAATATTTCTTTTGTAATTATGTATCTCAACAATTCTGTTAATTTAGATTTGAAGACTCGAACAATTATATCAGGTCTAAAATGAGAAGCATCATTACTATGAATGTCATTCATAATTTAAGGCCAATCAGGGTTATATGTCATCGTTATAAATAAATTTGGTTTACCATAATTCTGAATTATACACATAGCATTCAAATAGTTTCGGTGCACATTACGTGATGATCCAACAAATGATGATGGAAGAACAATTCGACGTCCGATATTTGAAACATCATCATTTAAATTAGAAATGATCAGTGAGATTGTTATACAATTCAGATCCTAAATTTGCTTGATTTTGTTTAATACAATGCAAACGTGAGCCCTCAATACGAACATACACATCGACTATCCACTGCAAAACAAATTTTTGGCAATGATGCAAATAACTAAAATTATATTTAACAGCAAGTCGATTTGCAACATATTGTAGCATTGTAACTCGATTTCTCGGCACAACAACATTATGTACTTGCTATGTTATGAATTATGTTATTATGCCATCCACTGTCCCCATGAGGGAATAAAATAGGATACGCCAAAGGATCTAATGTACTATCTAAAATAGAAATGTTAAGGACGATAGAATTAACTTTATTAAATGCAACGATATTTCTTTCAAAACGTGGTTCTCCATCTATAGTACCAAAAATAGCAGTAACATTTTTTTAAATGGCATCCTTAAATCTTCTAATATCTAAATCCCTGTTAACCTTAATAACCATATACACCTCCTTATAAATATTAACAGCTCTATTGTTTAATTCATGCTTCGATTTAAAATATCGAACAAATGGATTTACTCTATCTAATTCAATTGCAATTTCCCGCATTAATTGACTATCACAACGTATATTTGCATTTTCACGTAATCTGAAATTAACTGCAGTATCAACATCATATAAATATAACTGCGCATAGCGCGGACCCCTGACATATTGAGTTACCAAATTACCCGCACGATGATAAAACACGTCGTGAATTTTGAAACGATAGACTCCTTGCATAGAATTTGTATCAATTTTTGCTTCTGAACTAATCATTGCAAATGTTGAGTTATAAGCACGAATATTTTCAAAAAAGTTTTACGTTTCTCAAGAAAATTCTTTGAATTTAATTGACTGAACAGACAACAAAGAAACTTTCGGTTTATAACAATATAAAGTTAAATAAGTTGAATCATTATGTGTTATTTCAGACTGGAAATGTTCAGCATTATAAAAACGATATATTAAATCCATTGATCCGCAATTATAATTAATCAAATTCCTTGGAACAATATCCGAAGCACATTTATAATTATCCGGAAATGTTAATGTACGACGCCAAGGTATATTCAAAAAACAAAACCAAATAACGTTCTGTTCTTGAAAAAAAAAAATGTAAATAACAATTTTAGTTTAAGTTCAATTTTATCAAAAATGTAAATTTCACAGTTTTTTTTGGTTTTAAATAAAAGAATAAAAATAAAAAACGACGTATTTAAAAAAAAATAGGCATCAGATATGATTATTTCATTATATAAAATTGATTTAAAAATTGCTCTTTCTATGAAGAAATGGTCGTCCGTTGGCTGTCAAGCTTAAATTTTATAACCTCACTTTGTGCGATCTGCTTCGCACATTTCCATATTTTTATTTTTGGGTTTATTTTTTTTTTAATTCCTTCCTGTTTTTAAAAGTTCTGTGTTTAGTTTCATTACTTTTGGTTGATATCTCGTATTTTACATATTTTCCTTCACTTAAAACCAAAAAAAATTGAAAATTTACATGTTTGCTAAACTGAACTTTCATACCACCCTATTATTACTGAATAAATTAGAAATATAAACACGAACTTTGAATCCAATCGAGAGTCCAAAAAATAACAAATCAACAAATTTAGCAAACGTCGATTCGAAGCAACACTTCACCGCACTTATTATAATTTCACTTTACATCATATTAGACATTGTCAGTTTTAATATGACAATATTATTTTCGAAATGAATATATATTCTTCGAAATGAATTAACTGACACTTTAAGATTGATAATATTTTGCTTTGACACCTAAATATTAATATTATTTTGCTCTGACATTCTTTGATTTTATTTCGAACGCCAACGATTCAGATTCCGCAGTAATAATAACAGAAACAGAAGTGGAAAAAATTAATAATAAATTGTGAGTTATATATTAAAATTATTCAAATTCATAAAATATTTTTAAAACACTGTTACATAATTAAATTAGTAATTTGAGTAATTCTAAACAAAAATATCAGCTATATAAATTCAAAATTTTACAGTTTTTGGGTGCTGCCATCTAGCGTAAAACATTATCATTTGTGCATACAGGACTTAGCTTTTGCCTATTTATATAATGTCTTTATTGAAAATTTGTGGAAAACATAAATGAATTTTCAAATTTTTTTATTGATAACACTAAAGCTTGTCAGTAGCTACCAAACAAAAAAAGGAAAAAGAAAATCGGTTGACAAACAGGGAAGAAAAAGGTTCTTTACTCTTTTACCTTCGGCTATACTATTACATATAATGATAATTGCTCTTTTATATTTATTGTGCGCCCTCGTCTGCACTGTGAATTAATATCTATTAGAGTGTGCATTAATATTTCCAAACCCCTATTTAATTTTAAGCGTCTGTATCGTGAAGGGACAAAATGGAATTCTCATAAGGTCACTTATATATACTTCGGTCTGTCTGTTAATCATAGCTGTTTTTTTCGGAAACCGTTTGAGGTAGAAATTCGTAATTTTAAATTTGGCACAGTGAATAAAGCACATTGACCCGAATATATTTCATAATAAGTATTTGCATGTATTTATGGTGTGATATATTCGGATCAATATAACATTCCAATCATTAAGTTCAAAGATATTTATAAAAAATTTTGGAAGGGGCAAATCAAGTACTACTTTTTATACATTGCATTTCGTGTCAGTTAGAGATTAACAGAGCGAATAAAAATGGTTTTCTCGATTCCGGTAATTATTTTCAAAATTTTATGTAACACTGTTCTAGAGTTATTGCTGTAATTCAGTTATTGATATAATTATCTAAAAACTTGCTTTCTCTCCCAACTTCGAAACTTTCAAAGTCAAGACAAAAATGAATAAAACAATTTGACCAGAAATTTTCATAAAATTTATCGAAAAATTATAAAAACATTAAAAGTTTTACGTCCATAAGCAAAATATTAGGTAAAATAACATTGCTAAAATAATTATAATAATATTCGCAAATATATTATAATTCAAAAGAAATACAATGTACCTACTCCTAAATTTTTATAAGTAGAAAACTGTGTACGGAACCTCCGTAAAGCGATTTCTTAACGTGTTTTATTTTCGACATCCGGATAAATGGTGTAAATCACGATCTATTAATTGCATATAATCCAGCTTTTTCTCGTAATCAGAGTGAGTGTAAAGTTTTCATATACGTATTTCAAATTTCCTTATATGTTACGTCTTTCCTATATTGTCTCATTCGCGTCTTGCATTTAATATCGAACTGTCGTTACAGCTAGTGGACAGTTATTTTCTAATTTACCTCGTTAACTTACCGCATATTGAGGTGAATGAAATCGCAGTATCGCTGCATTAAACGGACAAAGGTCTAAATGAATTCAATTTATTGACCTTTAACTGCTCATTATCGTCAAAAATCAAAATAGACAGTATATAGAGCACATTCTCTTAATTCCCTCCCAGTTCCATCCAAAAAGTACTTTATATCGTATCGTATTTTTAAAAATAATTCAAATTCCGTATGGATTTGTGTGAACTTATTTAAATTTCACGTGAAAATTCTCACATTATACTTACATTTTGGGACTCAGTGTTTAAATCGAGAATAAGACCACGCGGATGCAATTCAAAACAATTTTTAAAAATTTAATAGTACAATCATTTTCTATTTCACTACTCACCACTAGACCGTTTCTGTGTTTCAGATAATAAAATGTAATTATAAGTCCTAATGGCCAATTCATGATGGTAATGTATATTTCTGTTCTGTTACAGAAGCTCAATCTTGATGTGGAATACTATAACGCGATTTGGTCTTTTCATTTTTGCATTCCACTAGCATTGGTATGCATATGCTGCGAGAAAATAATGGTGGAAGTCGAAGCGACTAAAGAAGTGATGGCAAAACTTAATCTAGTTATTTCCTGTGACCGAAAGTATAAATGTAAGTAATGTTTTTTGTACTTATGTGTACAAACCGATATTAAAATAATAATTTTTTAATTACCTTGCAAATTAAAAAATTAGTTTAATGTCAAATCTATTGAATCTTAACAGGTATTGCATTGGATATAGTTAGAATACTTCTTGGTTTTTTCTTCGGTGTGTCCTTAGAATTTCCTCGTATATAAACATTAAAAGTTTAAAATATGTCCCTATAATCTTCATATAATCTTCAAGATAAATCTGCAAAGACGTTAAATAGTCGAAATACTCGCTAATGGAGTTCGCTCGATGATGACCTGTAAAAGACTTCTACAATAAATATTTTAAAACAATGACGCGAGGTACTTCTCTTTGCTTAATTTCATAATAAATCATTGTAGAAAATGTTTGATTCCTTTTTTAACATCTTTGAATGATTCCTGCTAAGTATTCATAACGATAAGTAAACGAACAAACCAAATACTTAGTAATTTATATAAACATGTACACTTGTTAATTATTTCTTTTTTTTGTTGTCGAACTTAATATACCAAATGAAAATACGCTTCAGATAACATTCGTCTTCCCTAGCATTAGAACAATATTCTTTAAAAAAGTTGATGAAAGGTGAAAAAAATGTGTATTTATATACATGTATATATATATATATATATATATATATATATATATATATATATATATATTAACATACATATTTTTATGTTTTCCCTATCTATCGAAATAGAGAATGAATAGTTATCTGAAACATCAAACATATTAAGAAATTTGGTAAAAATTATAAAAAATAACACAATGGACATTTTTAGTTTTAATTTGTTTACATTGTCACATGTTACAATGGCACATGAATAGTTTGATTGCTGATAAATATTATTATAACATTTATGTGAAAATGATATTAGTAAAGTATTGCATATTGTTAATAAATATAATTAATTGTCACTTTTCCATTATATAACATTTTTATATTTATTAGCTTCACTGGAGTTACTACAAAATTAAAGTAATTTTCTCTTATTTCTAGCATTGCACAAATATTTTAAAAACACACAGGAATTTTTAGAAGAAGGTGGAATTGAAAAATTTACAGCATTTAACTTATTTTATTTAAAAGTCCCTTTAATCTTCGGCGTTGGTAACATTTTAATAGCGTATGCAATCATTTTTGCATACTTTGAATTAAGGTTTAACATATTTTAATTAAAGTTTAAAAATTCATCAACCTTTTAAGTTACACTTCGTATTTTCAAAATTATTTAATTTTAGGAAGATTGAACTTAATTAAATATTTTAATAAAGTGTACACTTTTAATGTAAGCTCTTTGCAAAATAAACATTAAGAACTTAAATTACAACAAGAGTGGTGGATAGAAGCGACCGGATAAAACAACGTGCGACAAAGAAGACGCAGCTTTCAGAACCTGACGTCTTTCATCCGATGTGTAGATTGCACAATGGGAATACACAATAATGTTTAAGGCCAGTTGGAATTGTTTTTTCCATTAAAGTTTATAAGCAAAATTGTTGTAAATTTTAAGATTTGTATACTTTATGAACGTAGTCAAACAATGTTACCTTAATCTTTAAATTGTATTAGAATTGGCTGTTAATTTTTAAATAATTGATGTGTTATGTGTCTCGTAATATATTTACTTACCATGAATGTATATCATCAATGCTTATTAACTACATCATGACGATATCTGTATTTTATAAAAAATTAACAAATTGGAAATAAAATTGATGCAATAATAAACGATGCGAGATTGTAATCGTTTAAAGGCAAAAGAAAAGCGTTAAAGTCGTGGCAATTACAAAGAGATAAAACTGTTATAACGAATAAAATTAGAAGTATAAAACACTTTAATAAAAATTGTACGTATCGTAATTTCTAAATCATTAATTCGTGTTTGTCATTTACCGCAGAGAAAATAAATTATAACAAAGATTTCTTTGGAAAATTTTATTTCAAATACACCAAGCTCAACAAAGCATTTCCTTGCTTTGAATACATGTAAATAATCTCATCTGTTCGCCAGTGTTTTTATAGATACTCATATTTTTAGCTTTCTGATAATCTTACATAAATTATAGTTAAATATCTGTATAATGATCTGATATCTGATAAACTCTATTGGTGCTTTTGTTGCACTAACTGATAGCATGAAATACATTTCGCCATACATCTCATTGTTTTTCTATAAATGTTTTAATAACAGCACAAAATATTAGCACGGTAAAGGAGGCCGGCGAAAGTGAAACTAGCAATAAATAAATGTGATATAATTTTGAAAAAGTTAGTAATTTTCATAATGTAAAAAAGGAGCAATTTGCGATTTACAATAAAAAGCAAAAAATAAAGTACAATTTATAACCATAATGCGAAACGAGAAAATGTCTACGTAAATAAACTTGTATTATAATTTAAACATTTAGAGAACCGTTAATAAGAAATAAAAATGATAATACAAATCTAGCGATAACAACTTTTTTGAAACGATCCCAAAAATAATAAGGAGCGATTTTTTTCTTTATAATTTGTAGCCATTTCCTAAATTCATTGAAATAAATTGTTAACTTATATTCATATTCTTTCTGTTGTTGTCAAAATGAATGTCTTTTTCGCTATTTTTTAATCTCACGTAGTTCTTTTTAACGTCCTTGGCAGGACAGCGAGTTTCGTGAACAAATATGTAATATCTGCATGTAGAGGGTACAAAGAGACACAATTTGCACTTTGCTTCATGTAGGTGGTTCAAAGAGACTATAACTATGCTGAAAAATAACCTAACTTTTCATAAAAAAATACGGGAATACTAATTTATCTGATTGACGATTTAAATAAAATTACAAAGAAATTATTTTTTTATTCCTGCAACTCCAAAACCCAACACTATATGGATGAACTTGTGCCAGTCTCCTTCGTCTTAAAAATGCCACACGCCAATTAAATATTATCTCGAGCACAATTAATATCTCAAATAAATTTCAGAGTAGCATTTTTTAATTTTAAGAATAAAGGAAAAGTTATACCATTTTAAAACCAGGTTATCTCTTGATTCACACATCCCCCATTAAATTCTAAGGTCTGCTATAATTAAAGTAAAGGAAGGTTGTATAGAGTTAGTGTTTAAAATAATCTCAATTGAACTAATTTGTTATCACTTTCAATTTTCCATATCATAAAGTAAATATGCCTTTAGCTAAGACAATAATATAAAATTCACCTCGATAAATTATATTTTGACTTGAAAGGAAGAAGCAGAATTTCTAAAAAGGGGAAAAATTAGAGGATACGTTTCAAAAAAATATACTTTAATTTTAAATGCAAAAAATATCAGTAAAAAAAAAAGTGAGCCGGCACGGGACGCCTGGCAGATGTGAAACATCGTGTTCGTACAAGTAATATGTATAAAAGACAAGATTATTACAGGATGATTGATTGGTACTGAAATATTTATAAAAATATGTAATTAAAATACATAAGAAAAAAACATTCTAATCTTAGCTAGTTGTTGCAATATATGACTAAAGATCTTCAAATATACATTTTATTAATAAATGTTTCAATATTAATTCCACCATGATTAGAAAATTAATTAATTAAAATAATTTTTTAATGTTTATATTAATGACAAGTAAAAATAAAAATATTCATGCACTACTCGCTATCAGCTGATTTTTAAATACAATTTTGTCAGTTTTTATTAAATTTTAAATTGATTCTTCAAGCAATAGGTTAAGCGCATTATTTTTAGAATAACAACAATAAGAATGGAATGAAAATCAACTAACAATGAATTTAATTAAAAATATAATAATATATGCAATAATAAAATATGAGCAATAAAAATTGTGTAAATTTTAAAAAAAGAGAGAAGATTTTACATTTATAGACGCTTGAAAAATATAATCAACTTGCTCATAACTTTGTAGTGTGTCATAATGTGATTTTGCTTTCTTTGCAGGAAGTTGTTCACTTTCACTTTCTAAATTATCACTGTCAGACATATTTTATAGTTAAAAATAAAATAAAGAAATTTTTTTTTTCAAATAAAGCACAGGTTATTTTTATCGTAGCAAACAACAGTGTCGAACTGAGTGAGGAGGGGGTCGCGTAGTCGGTTGCGAATGGCGACACGTCGCCATACCGTATACTCTACTATATATATATACCTTAGTATAGCGTGGCGACCCGTCGCCACGGCAAGCGTCGCCACGCCAACGATCCGGTTTATACCTGCGCCTATAGACGTTTCACGTCAATATTCATTTCCTTTTCTTTTATTTGTATATAAGAGAATTTATGTTGACCCACTAGCGAAAGAGGAAAGGAAAATTATTTATTGAAAACAATTTCTCTCATACATTTTTTAATACCGAATTGTCATTATGCGCTGAAATGCGTCCCCAATCGGTTGAGTGGCGGCCGCTCTGAATAAAAACTTTCGCCATGTTGTCTACAATGTTCATGTAATACAGGTAAGTAGATTTAGCCAGGATTATTATTTTTTTTTCTAATTGGAATATTATATTTCATAGTCCTTTTATATAAATATATATATATATATATATATATATATATATATATATATATATGTATATATATATATATATATATATATATATATATATATATATATATATATATATATATATATATGTACACCCATGGTATCCAAGAAATCAACGTAACAAATATTCTTGTAATACTAACTCGATTTTTTTTTAAATTCTAAGTACAAAGTTTTATTTAAATTGTAGATATCATATCTTCAGAATATGAAAAATGTATACTAAAAACAATGCATACTAATTTGAAGACCACTGAACCCAAAATGATGAAAAAATAGGGGCTTTTAGAAGGCCATACAAAGTTTGTAGGTAAAGTATAGCGATGATTCTCCCCTGAACGTACAGTAGACAATATATTTATGTTTTTCTACATCAAGTCTATGCGAAGGAAAGCCCATATATTTTTTACTAAGTATTTTTAATTTTTAAATATAGAATTTAAAAAAAACAAGAAAAATAAAGGCCTTGACCATTATTAATGTCATATACCTGTCTTTTTGGTATCATTTGCTTATATACAAAAATATTTTAAAGTGTATTTTGGAAAAAATATGCGAAAATTTTGCATTCCCCCTCATTTCTGAAACTATGGAATATATTTACGTTATGAAAAATTAATATATTCAAATAGTTTAATAGACATACTATGTACCCTTAAATGTTTTTAACTGTGTGTATGGAACCCTCGTATCGCGGTTTCTTCTGACGCTTGACAGATTTTACACCTTTTGTGTAAAGTTGAGTACATGTTTAATATTAAAATTTATATTACGCAATCACTCTAGTATTAATTCATAATCTAATTAATAATATTTCAGTTTTATTATTATTAGTTTCTGTTTCCTTTCATTTATTCGACTATTTAATGCATTTCACTTATTAGTACCGGGAAATTATTTTAAAATTAAACTCTTCAGAAATATTTGTATTATTTCGTCTATTCGTTTGTTAACTTCGATTTTAATTTTCAATATTTGCAAACGAATGAAACGCCGCGAGCCTATTTCTTATCTACAAAATTTAGGCTAACGTTTTAGAATAAGGCGAATTTATTCAAACTTTATACAAAGCTTTAACGTTTTAGAATAAGGCGAATTTATTCAAACTTTATTTAAGCTTTTATACAAAACGTCTAAAAGATGAATTCGTTTTATCCATAAATACTAACTGTTATCTGCTTCTTCGATCATGTGGCTATTTAATGAGAATAAAAATATTTCCCTCTAAATTGGGGGTTGAAGAGAGGGATTTTGTTGTTACCTTATATTGCGTATGTAGCGTTTCAAAAATCACCTCAATCAGTATCTCCGTTGCGACATTACTTAGTTACTCATAGTATAAGCTTTTGCTTTAAATAAGAATTTTCTCGATGGAATGAAAGTTTTCCCAAATAAAAAGTAGCTTGTATCATATCTTACCCATCAACTATTTGTTTCCAAAAAATCACGTCGATCTGTCGCTGCGTTGCAACGTAAAATAAGAAAAAAACACATTTTCAGATTTAAAATATTAATTAGGATTATAATATTAGTTAGGATAAGATTTCCCGGGATGAAATAGCCTATGTCTATGTCATTTCCCAGTCAACCAATTATTTTTGTGCAAAACATCACGTCGATCTATTGCTCCGTTGTGACGTAAAAGAAGTACAAAGAAACACACTTTTGCATTTAAAATATTAGTTAGGACTATAATATTAGTTAGAACTAAATTTCCCAGGTTAAAAAGTAGCTAATGTCATTTTCTAGCTCACCAACTACTTCTATGCAAAAATCACGTTGATTGTTGCGACGTGAAAGCAAACAAAGAACACATTTCAGATTTAAAATATTAGTTAGGATTATATTAGTTAGGATTATAATATTAGTTAGGATGACATTTCTTGGGATGAAAAGTAGACTATGTCATTTCCCGGCCCGTCAACCAATTAAATGCAATCCGTAGCTCCGTTGCGACGTAAAAGAAGAATAAATAAGGCGCTTTCGAATTTACAGTATTATTTGAGATATTAACATTAGCAAGGATACAATTTTTCGAGTTGGAAATCGGCTCATGTCATTTCTCAACCAGTCAGTCGCCTCTCCGCAAAAACTACGTGGATCCGTAACTCTCTTACGACATGAAATAAGACCAAACAAATACACTGTTGCATTTAATATTAAATAGGATTATAATGTTAGTAAATATTTTCCTGGTTGAAAGTACCGTTGCGATATGAAATAAGAACAAGTGAATATACTTTTGCATTTATAAATTAGAATTATAATTTTAGTTAGAGTGAGGTTACCAGCACAAAAAATAATCGAAAATTAAATGAAAAAGAGTAGTTATTTCACCTTATACCTTTCATGGGCATGGCATATATTTCTTGATTATTTTATTTAATTTATCACTGTGTAATTCGCTGCAGATAACATCGAAGTTTTATTTATTAAATTTAATTTGTGGTTATTCGCTTTGGTTATTAGCTTTAATGAACTTAGGTGAAAGGTTTGAAAACGGTCTATGTAATTAAGCGTGCTCTTACAACTGATCACATTAATTCGAAAATGTAAGTTTCTTGTGTTTTTATTGAGACCATGAAACAAATTCATTTGAAAGTGACGAAAAATAGTGATTTATTTATATTAAATAACCACGTACAGGATAAAATTATATCACGGATTAGACAGATTCAGCACAGCTTTACGCCTTAGTTGTGTCAAGAAATCCGAAGCTCCCTTTTGCACGAACTGTGTTTAGAGTCTTCATGCTCAACAGTGATCAAACCTGTCTCTAGCTCTATATCAACCTTCTCCTTCTTTATACTAACTACGTCATGCTGCTATATACTTGTATTGACTTTTGTATCTAATTTGAGGACAGCCGGATGTGTAATAACATTATTCTCCATTCTGGTATGATTAGATGTAGACCGCTGATTACTATCTGTAAAGAACAAGTAACAACAATGATTTTCACAATTTTATTTAGATACAAATAGATATCTATTAATGACATCAAACAACTAAATTTTAATTCAAATTTGCATGCCTTAAACAATACCTTATTATTACCAACAACATCCCAATGTTTAGACTGAGATGAAGAAGGATCACAAACATTTAGAAATGGTGTGATATAACACATGTACTTTTCGCTGACGTGATATATTCACACAAAATCACTAGAATCGTACCCCTTGTATTTAAACCATAAAAAATGGTTGCAAAAGATAGAATGTTCACCTTTAAATCAATACTGAATATTTAAGAGCCTAATCGGTATAGCGGAATATTTAACAAAATTGTTCAACCCGATTTTGAGCATATATGCATATCCGAATATATTTTATATGTCATCACTATAAAGTGGTACAGTAACAAACCAATGCATCAAATCTTATTTATATAAGTTAATCTTACATGTATTATGGTAACAACTGTGCAACACGAGTTGAAGCAATGTTTTTCAAGACCTGATGAGGGTAAGCAATTTTGCATTATTTAAATTAGAAAAAAGACCCATACGTCAGTTTAGGTGCATTTACTTTTTTCTTTGAGAAGGATAGTAAACAGTTGTGTTAAAACATCAATATGAGATTCTTTGAGAGGCAGATAAAACTTCAATGCAATGTTTATAAAAGAATTGCAATAGGATTGTTATCGGCAGCCCAATACTTGTTTGTTTATGGCAAAAGAGCAAAGCTGAAATCAAAATATGTTCACTTTATCGGAACTCTCTTAATTTAAAAATTCAACAGAACTCAAATTAAATTGCTTACTGTAACAATTAATATTGTTGAAACGTACAATTAAATTATAAAACTAAGTTTTTAGCTCCAAACATTTATATTATCTGTTATTACTAAAGCAATTATTGAATATAAAGCGGTCATATAACATTTAAAAACGTACCGAATATTAAAATGATAAATAGGAAAGATGAATTCACTCACCTCCACATTCAGCCTCAACGCATTCCTCTTCTACTCTGTTGCGCGGAACGGGATCATTATCTTCATCAACAATTATTTTTTCTTGTTTGTCGACACGTATCATTTCCTGGAAACAAACTAGTAAATATGATCATCTAATACCAAGCAATGTGTATAAGAGATCATTTCTACAGTAGGACCATTTCATATATGAATTTTTATTCTATTGCTAATCGTTTTCAGGTGAACAGAAAATTTTTAATTTTTCCCAAAACATAAAGTTGTTGTTCTATTTCAGTATGAGACGATGAGAGTAGCTGTGCCAAATATTGTGAACTCACCCCGCATTCTATTTCAATAAACCTTTTTAATTTTTCTCAATTTAAAGTGGAAGTTCGAAGAAATAAAAAACAAATGAGGTTTATCAGACACATCAAAATCAAATTTCCTCCATTAAATCTCTGGAGCAAACAGACGTCTGCGTCATGGGGGAGTACACCTCCACCCATCGCTGGACAGATGTTGTGTTTTGCTTATCTTGCCTTTTTGTCCTAAAATAATTTTTCGGCCTAAATTCATTAAGGAAATGTTTTCTTTGTAAAATTTTCGTATTTTGTATAGTCTTTACCAGGCCTTGGAACCAGTTTGAAAAATACCGGTTAATAAAGGCTAATATCGATTTAAAATAAAATTACATTCCTATATACACGAGCCAATTCCAAAAGCGTTATTAACCGGTTAATCACCGGTGTCGAACTTGCAGTGACATGTTCGCCGGCGATCCGTGCTCCACTCCTTCCACTCCACCTGACTGTCTCGCTTTTTCAGCAATACCATTATTACTCTACAAGGTGAGTGGTAATTTATTGCATACGATGGGAAGGAAGAAGGAAAACAAAATATATACAAGTTTTGACTTTGGTGAGTAATGAGTTTATGTAAATATTTATGCATATATTTTATCTAACTTACTTTGTATTGTCAGGAAACTTAATTTTTATTTGTGAAGTGAAAACTTCTCTAGTGGTATTTAGGAGTTCGATATAAATATTTTAATGATTTGTTGTGTCTAAAGGATGGTACGGAAATCGTCAGTGTGTAGCAGTACCTGTTGGCTTATTTTGCTTAGCTAGTTGAGAAGTTTCATAAAATATTTAAATGTGTAAGAAGTTTTACTTCGACGGTATGGAAATATATGACGCTCTCATTCTCATGTAGGTCTTTCTATTTCTATCTGTACCTTTGCGATGTATCCCATAGGAGTAGAGACAGCAATAATATATAAAAACCCTCAACAGAATATAAGGACCTAGATAAAAATAATAGCAACCATGAAACCTATTTAAATGCAAGGAAATGTATTTCGTATGTGAATAAACTGAGTATCTGTCTACGTCTGTTGTTCGATGTATTCGAGAAAAGTTTGATTGATAGTGTGTTTCATTTCATACAGTTGTACCATAAATATGGTTTATAATTCAATAAGGCTAATATTACCAAGGTACTGCAATCCATACCAAAACTATTACCACAATATCACATATAGTATCTATCACCCCATTATGTTTCAATTGCATACATAAATACGTGCCCACCAACATAGCTACGAGTCGAATAGAGAACTTCTATTTTGTCAGGTCGCTCAAAAATGCTTTGTTGCCTGTTTATAAATAAAGGTGTCATTAACGGGATGTATGTCCCTTCTAACGTACACGTACGAGTAAATATATTTCATTTACTAGTTTAGTCCACTCCAAAATACTATTAACACTCCGTTACACGCGCGGAGCACAGGCGTGCCCAGTGAAATATTTATCTGTAATATTTCTTAATTAATATACCTACATTCTTGCCACTTCCCACAGCTGTTGTTAAAACCCTATGATGCGACGGCAGCGCCGACAAAGTTCTCTGCAAAGGTTTTAGTCTCGGCGGGCCCCGCCTGTGCCCCGCACAGGAGATACCATAAGTATTTGACGTTTGAGGAAGATAAGTAATTTTTACTGTTTTCTTATATATTTTGAATATTATATAAATATAATTTTTATTGTATATATTCAAACAATGTTAGGGTTTCCCGTTTTGTAACAAAATTGTGTTTTACTTGTTTTAGGTACTGATAAACCAAAATGAACCGATTAGACAAATAATAACTTAACTCGACAAATCTGATGAGGAAGGAGAAGGAGACTTGCAGAGTAGGGAGAATGAGGATGACCACTGCATAAAAGAACCACATGACCCTCATTCTGAACAGGAATATGATTAAGAAGAACAGGTAGTATCAAACTCAACAGTGCTACAAAATTCACAATCGTCAGAAAGTTCAGGTGAAGATAATGCTCCATTATCACCGTCGTCAGAGAGTTCAGGTAAAGATAATGCTCCATTATGTCAAACTAGCGCTCGTTAGATAAGTATTTGATATTTTTGTCAATAATATACAAAAATATAATACACCAAGTGAGTACCTCAAACTTGATGGGGAACTAATGGCTTTCTTAAGACTGTGTGGTTTCCGTGTGTTTAACATTGCCTCAATGTTTGTCAATCTAATGGCTTATTGCAGGTAAACTTGTGGGAAAGGACATAAAGGTCAACTATGTCTTCACTATTTTGTAGAAAGTTGATGGAATTATGGAGAGCAATGTACAACACAAAATAGAGATACAGTTATCATTTGATAGGAGCACTGATACTTGTATCTGGAGAGATAAAACTTTAATTAACTCATTTGAAATTTATAAACACACAAAGCAGGGTTGCATGGTATTGTCTCTTCTTTTCAACTTATACGTTCCATAGATAATACTAAAAATAGTAATTTAGGTGATAAAATAACATGCACGAATATGTTCATCCATGAAAATAAGGTGATAATGCCTGATAAGGACTGTCCATGAAATTCTGAGTTTAGAAAAGCTGAGATGTCTGATGTTTTAAAATTGTTTACTTTATAAGAGTCAGAAAAACCTTATTGCAGTGATTACTAACAGTAGATCCTTGATTAATTAAGAATGAATAAAGTAGTCAAGAATGAAAAAAATATAAAAAGACTCACTGGCAGCACTATATAATAGTAATTGTTGGTTTTCATTCAAAATTGTGTGAAAATTCTAGGTTTTATTAATCTATAAATGAAACTATGTGATGTAGTATTATTTTTCTTTCTTTAAGTTCTTTACCACGACCTAGGTTTGGTTGTAATACATCTTCAAGTAGAATCTACTTGCTTGTCTTAAATACACATAACAATTTTTTTCAAATTAAATAAGATTTTCAGCGCCCACTTCGTAATTAGTTTCCTTATCTGATACCGCTATACTAATAACATACATAAATTTTTAGTTTTCAATCTTATCTCGAACGTTTGTTACTTGCACTGATGTAGGGCCCTTGTTGAAAATATTTTTTTTCACCCACCCATTTAGATAGTTTCTCCAGTTCTATATAAAATGTAGATGAACAGTACCCCCATATACTTTTAAATATAGTTTAGTGTATAATTAAATAAGAAGATCGATGAAACATTAAAGAATCGCAAAATAACCTATTGCCATAGGTTATCTCATTCGATCGTTTCAGATTTTCGTTGCACATTAAACTATTCACTGTGATGGGTTCAAACTAGATAGTGGAGGTATTTATTTGTCTAAATACAAACAACAAGCTTCGGAAACTAGGAAATCTAATTAACACTCTTATCGGAGATTGTATATTTAACATCTCTGTATTGAAGAAGAAAATACTGAAACTTCTTGTGAAAAGGTAGGACATTACATTCACTTAATATATTTTAATTACTCCTACAATCTAACAAAGAATTTTGTTTTTGTAGTTCTCTTACATTGTATAAAGTGTTTTAAAGGAAGTTGAATATCAAGGGATTCGAGAGCAGACCAACAAAGTGTGGTCAAAACAGTGATGTCACACTATAACACTTTCCACTGTCTTCCTTTCATTTTAACTTCTTCTTCGCTTTAAGTTTGTTTATATTATGAATGTCTTACAGTATTCAAAACACTTCGTGAATTTTTTATCGTTTTACACCTAGAACTAACGGTGATTTTTATTCGTTTTACACCTTGTACTTCCCGTTTGCAGTGTTAAAGTTATGAAAAAACTAATTAAATTTTATTTTGAAAAAAAATTTGCGAACACTACACAATTAAACATACATTCGATTTAGTGCGCGTGCACTTATTGTCCGCGTTGTTGAGGCGGTCAGCGGAGGGGGGATGGCGGCGTAACAGCATTATGTCTGAAATTTTTGGATAACTGCTATCCTTCTTAAATCTTGAATTTAAAATTAGCTTTTTACTCAACCTCTTTCTTGAAATTTTATTTCTTGTGGTCTGAATAAAATGTATTAAAACCCATGTGTTCAACTACTTAAAAAAATTGTGCGTTAAGTAGACATTTTAAAATAGCAATACCCTTGGTCCTTTTGTATTCAGGAAAAAATATTGCACTGCTGTATAAGCGGATAGGTTGCCATTCCAATTATCGTGTTTTTGTCAGAGTATTTACTAACAAGTGGCTGTGTGAGAGCATCGCTTGCTATTTTTCACGCACGTATTTAATCTACTCGGTATTGTAAGAGGCGTTCAATCTTGATATTCATTCTGCTCAGTTGACAACTTTAGCAATGCTATTGTGGAGTTGCTTGTTAGTTTGTAATTAATAAACAGTTAGATTTATCGTTAATTGCTACTAGTCTGCTTGCAATTTTTTCATACTAGTTTGCTTTAAATTTTTTCATAAATTCAAAGGGCAAAAAATTACACAATACAATTAACCCATTGCTATATAGAAATATTATGAAATCATCACATGTTTTAACTAACAATTGATTTATACATAGTTGGTTAACACTATACAATCAAGTAGACGTCACATTCTTTTATAATTAAAAAAAATTGTGTTGTGTAATACAGAGATATTATGAAATCATCACAAATATTAGTTAACAGTTAATGTATACCTAGTTGGTTAACAGTATTCAATCGAGTAGCCATACCATTCATTTATAATTAGGAAATTGTATTTTACTTATTTTTTCACAAACTAAGATATGGCATCGTAAAGAAATCATTTTATTTTTTTGCTAATAAAGAATGGGAAAATCATAATTCTACAAAATAACAACAGACTTACAAATTTGTTTGTCGATTTTTTACATTTAAAGAAATTTTAAAGTAAAACGTAAACGTAAGCCTTTAGTGGTTCAATATCTTAATTATTGGTTGGTAGAAATAATGACTTGCCACACACACTTACAAGTTTTTTAAATGTAACCCTCCGGGTTCGCTTCTTTGTAAATAAATTCCTTTAACATTTGGTAATCATTTCTAGAAAGGAAATAATGCAAGCCTATTTTCTTTCTGGAAATAAGTTTCCAAAAAAAAACAGAAAACTGAAAAATTCATACATACAGTTTAAAACGAGATCCTTAAGAAACTAATCTCACTTGTGAGCACCAATCCATCATTTTCCAGATAGTTTATTCATGCATCAATTGCATTCAGCTGCAAAAACATTTGCTGTGAATGAATGCTATCATATGCTATAACCTACTTATAGACGTTAAAGTATATTCGTGTTGCATGGTATAATATTCCCTATTTTTTCGCGGGGTGTAATTAAATGCATATACACTTATGGAATGCAATTGATACTGATAAGTGTTAACATTTGTTTATTTGCGTAAGTATACAACAGTATTTTGAAACATCCTAGAAGTAGCTATTTTCTAGGATGTTGTTGACTTGTAGTCATTTTAACTTCGTTTGATAACATGAAAAACTGAAAGAATGTTTATGCATCTTCATACAAAATGTTAATTGACTATAAGTAAGTTGCAAATTAATGTTGACAGGTGTGGTCAGTAATTAACGCAACGTTGAATCTATATTTTCTTCATGAGTGTGGTTTATAAAATCACTTCCGCGGTTTATAAATGACTTTTTTAATTAATATATTATTGTAACTAGCCAGGAAAAAATGCATGTAACATAAACGCGCAATCATTTTTAGAAAGTTTGGAATTTAAGCAGTAAAACAATGACAGTTTTCACGTCCATAGTCGATAATGAAATTTCTGTTAAATGATGTGATTCATGTTGTCAAACGAGACATAAGTTATGACAATAAATCATAGTACAAATCATTATTTCAAGATACATACATATATACGGATATATAAATAAGGCTGTATTTTTCCTTTCGGAGTGCTGAATCCTTTCATTATTCTGAATATAAAATGATCGTATTGAATATGAAAAAATTATGTCAGAAGTAATCGCATCCAAAGTTCGAAATGTTAATGAAATTTACATGTTTTTATTGTAAATTCTCTTCAATACATGTCCTTTTAAACAAGAAAATACTTTTTCTACATTAAGTGTCAGCAGATAACATCAGCTCACCAGTTACGACCCCTAGAAATGTTTACTGTAATTTTTATTACGGGTGTGATTGGTCACATTACTTTGGACCGGAGAAACTAAAAAACCGAGTTTATTAGAAGCTATTTTTTAATTTTAATTTTTCTTTTTTTTTGTTTCAAATAATAGCCGTATATAATTGTAATAAAATGGTATTTTTTTTAATTTGAGATGTCACAAACCATGTCGAAGTAAAACATTATCCAGAACAACAAAATCATGTTGCGAATATTGTCAAAGCTCATTTCTTTCAGATTCCAGAAAGGAAAAACAATTATTGCAATTAAAACAATCAAGTCATACATAATTGACTAGTCGTAATTAATTTTAAATGTGATATTCTTTTGCAAATGCTTTTAAATACTTATGAATGTTAGGATACATATTAAAAGGACATTCAATGAATTTCTGCACCTTTCATAATTCAATTATAAATACTTCTAGATTTAAATAAAATATAGCAATTTGGTAATTATACACTCACCCGATATTTTATGATGTGTTTGAAAAGTAATTTTAAACTTTCCACGCTGTACTTAGCATATTAGAGAGTTTTTAATTACTTATGTTTATTTTGAGATATTACATGTGTACAGTGGATACTGCATAATTTATAGTTAGTTATTCTATAATTTATATGCTTAAGTTTCCAGCACTGCATTTGAACATATGTGCCTTCAAACTTATTGGATAGAGAAAATGAGAAAACTAGGAGATGTTATATAGATTTATATCCCGTTATATCCCGTACAAGCCCGTTGTTCATTAGGCATGTCTGCCGATATGATGGACATTCAATCTTGCATTATTGTTCCTTTTTAAACTTGGAAAATATGCTACAGAAGCCAAACTAATAATTAACAAAATGAATTGCGAATGCAGTATTGGTAAAAAACCGTGCGAGAATAGTTTGCTGAATTTGAAAAGCAAGATTATGGACCAGAAAAACTTGACAAGAAGTGGGAGAGTTCAATAATTGGAAAACGGTATGCAAACGCTACTCGATGAAAATCCATCCTAAACAATTAAAGAACTAGTGAGAAGCATGCGGCATATACCCCACTCTTGCTACCTCAGATCATTCGCATAGTTCTCTACAACACAGCTAACGTTTTGCAAACGACAATGACAAAAAAGCACTGCATCGACAATTTCATCGCCTCAAACCACAATCCTTTTCAGAGCAATGAATACGAGAACTCCCTGATTTATTGACTAAATATAATTAATGTAATTTATAATTAATGTAAAACATAATTAACGTAATTTATAGTTAATGTATTGTACAGTATTAGAAGTCCAGTATCTAAAATGATTATGTAAATCATTTTTCACTACCAAGTTAATTCTCCACTACTAACTCATAAATAAACAATGCATACCTTCCATTAGGACGCATTGTAGCATACAGGGAGAAACAGCAAGAAATTTTTTGAGTCTCACCAAATGCTTTTATTATTTTTTTGAAGCTTCTCGTAATTTCAAACTACATTAATCTCATTAAAGTAAAAATTGATAATGACACGTAAATTTTGAAGTATTTAGAATGAGATATGATTATTATTGCATGATTTATGTGCACGGCACTTTTTTACTTTTGTTACTAAAAATATTTATTTTTTAATATCAGTTAACTTTTTTAAATACACATAATACATGTAAGACTATACATATAAGACTTTTATAATTAGTGGAAGTTGATTTTTGTAATTTTTATGTTATTACCTTTTTCGTGAAAATATGTGAACTATCCATTTCTGTCATTTTATTTAAATAAAAATAATGTACTGAAACAAAGGTTGTAGAAATACTATGAAAATTGTCTTATATTTTGTTATTAGCCCTAACACAATATATTATATATTGTGTTAGGGCTAATAATTTGTATATATGTCGAAACAACATATGGTTACATGCAAAATATTCTAAAACACGTTTATGCTTCTAGTTTTAAATGAACTATTTGGGTTACATACCATTAATTTCTTGCAAAAAAGCTATTGTATATATCATTCTGATTAATTTAATGTGATAACCTTGTGTCACATTTTCATAAACAGTGAAATGTCATTATGCCTAAAATAAAGGATATTATATTTCGAAAAACTTCGACTCAGTTTTATTAAGCTTCGAGTTTCCATATCAATATTTGTAAGAAAATTATATTGTGATTTACCTGCCATTATTTGTATTGCTATGTATTAAAGGTTATTGTAACGAAACTTGAAAACAATTGTTGTATACAAAAAATATTTTTGGATTTTTGACATCTCTTTAAGCTGAATTAGCACATTGTCGATTTTATGTGCAATCCATCCTTGCCTAGCATAAGGCAAGCAATGAAGTTGACAACAAATCGTTTTTACTAGCCTGCAACGTTTCTCCCGAGCTCGGTTACATCTGAAGGTTAAATTAATTATGGATACATATTATATGGAGACTGTTATTTTGTGTCAGTAATTGGAAATTTTAATTTTTGAAAGTAGATTAGTAATTAGCAACCTCAAAAAGTACTTATTTTATTTTAAAAAAAGCTTGAAATATAGCAATTGCCACATTTTAAAACGATTTTTTTATTGTTAATTTTGTTTTAAAATATTGATGAAATTTTATCTAATTTTATAGTGAGTGACAAACCGAAGCCAGTGATACCAATCCTCACAATTTTCCAATCTTATGGATATAGGTGATTTTGCTACTGACCAACACCAATATAAGTTTTAGAATATTTACTCTTCAGTATTGCTGACAAATAATTTACCCATGAATCTGAAGGTCAATTATAAGTTTTTAACAAAATATATGACTTTATTTATGTATACTCAGAACAATACCACTCCCCACTAACAGCTAAATTATGGAATAAGGCCATTTGCTCCGAAAAACAACCTGGAAACATTAACCAATTTAGAATAAAGGACTAATCAAGCTGAGACGAATGACATGAACACCCAACATGTGAATTGCTAACATTGATTATGACATGTGCGGACGCGTTTAAAATCGAGTCGATGGTCCCATGTGTTACAGTTTGAGAGGCTAAGTGAGCTCACCATCTCACTTCCGTGTCACATTGTGGGTAGGGTTTTTGCGAAATTTTGTTAGTACCTGATGACGTTACTAAACCTCGAGTCAACATCAAAATGACAATTTTAACTCGTATTAAGATGATTTTAATTCAATATCTAAGATTTTCACGAAATTTATGCCAAAATGTTATTATTATGGAAATTTTTAACTCCACAAAGTATGAGCTATCAAAAAAAGAGTTATAGTTGACAGCATGAAGGAAAAAATTTAAAAAGTAAAAGTCAACCCAAAAATGAAACTTGTCGAGTTTTGTTTATTACATTGATAGTCTAAAGAATAGCGCTTTATATAAATGATAATATTAAAGTAATTAATATTGTATTAATTAGAAAGAAAAAAACTCACAGGATAACGTACTGGTATAATTTTTTTCGTACATTAAAGGATAGACAGGCTTTAACAGGACCTCTTGCGACTGTGCTGTCCCCTGGTAAGAGCCAAAATGGAAACTTATTTAAATAGTCCTTAAATTAATATATTAATAATTAAATAGTCCTTAATAAATAGTCTTTAAGGTGTGCAAGGAACATTCAACCTCCGTAATAAGAAAATGAAAGAAATTACACATAATTAATACAACAAAATTGTAACATTTTGCGGTACAATAGTTTTTTATCTTTATATTTAGAGGACTGATTATTAAACTAAAATCACAATATTTTCACTTTATTCGACTGAATGTTTCAGAAAAGTCGCTTCAAAAATTAATGTTTTTAATAAAATATAACTTGTGTTATAAATATTGGATCAGTAAAAACTAAGATATATGAAAGTTTAGAAGCTGCAATAATTTAAATTGTACCCAAATCACTATTAATACAGGCTGAAAAGCATCTGTTGCCAGTGATTAGCTTGCTTGCATTTAAAAGTTGCTTCGAGGGACTCCCCTACTTTCCATAGTTCTCAATGTGTGCTGGGAAACGATACATGTATTCTTATTTATCGTCGGCTTATCGTACATAGCTTTTATTCCAATATATATTTAGAAAAAGGGCAATTAGATCTAACTTTGATTTTGGTTATCAAACAAATAGTAAATACAGTTCATAAGTCAAAATGACTACTAAACGCACAACTAATGCTGGCGATTACCATAACTGTTCACTATAATGAATAAGCGTACACTATGTGTTTGGCTGAACTTTGTTATTTATTAGCCAAATTTATGCTCGCCACTACTAGACAACAAGAGTATTTCTGTCACCCATCGCTCAGGACCCTATTCATAATTGAAACAAATGAAGCCATTTATAATATTTTATTATATTTTCCGTAACAAAAGATATATGTCCCTGTTCATTTGATTGATGTTTTACTACCTAACTGATGTTCTGTTAATTGATATTCTACGGTATTTATTCTACAGTTATTAACTTTTCAAATCTTCAGAGAAATTTGTTGGTTACATTAAGGAGACTTCATTTTACAACTTACTTATCTGCAAAGGTATTTAATAATATTTGAAAACCCAAAGTGACCAAAGGACGTGAGAATCTGAGAACTCTGTGTTTTTCTCACATTCAATTTTATTTAATGTGTTCACTAATAAACTCGAACAGCAATTTAATAATGAAAAACGCAAAGCTGCTGATGTAGTTTACAAGGAAAACATCATTTAAATTAATAACATAATAATGTCATATGACTGCAAACGGTGAAATATACATTATAACTCTTCTTCTCGACGATGTTAATTTTGGAGGGAAATAATAAAAACTGGGATCTGATCAAGTTCAAAATAGAGATGAACAATTAATGTTAAAATTAAATTTGGTATTATCATTTTCCAAAAAAAATTAAGTGATTTGATCAAATTCTTTAACTGTCCTAATGAAAATACAAAATAAATAAGTCAGAACTCACAGAACTACATATGCCTCGCTTATTGCCCCATTTCTATGTCACCGCTCCCCTCCAGCGTTAGTGCCGGCCAGCCCCGACGCCCACAGTAGCGATCAAACATAACGTAACGAATGTCGCGTGTATTTTTATTGTTATTTTTTAAATTTCGACGTTAATCAAGTCGTCATAAAAATAGCTTTGGACCAAGTACAAAATCAAAATCTGACTGAATTTGTGCACAAAGAACAGTTTACTGAAGAATTTTATCACATACTTCGGGAAATCTAACTGATTACGGAAGAAGAGATAAAATTCTGCATATGATTAGTTTAAAATTTAAATATTTAATATTCACTTCAATTGTATTGGAGTTTTTGAAACTGTGCACGATATGTCAATTAAAAAAAAAATCGAAGAAAGGGTATCGTTGTTTGCCCATTTGTGTCTAGCGACTAGTGGCTATTATCGGTAATATATTTATACAAAAGCAAGGGTATTTGAAAGTAAGGACAAGGACACTAATTCTACATATCTCGGGTTTGTGTATTCATATATTTTTTTATTTTTTATTTTTTTGTTTGTTTTTATTATATATACTTATATTTATATGTGTATTAGTGCTGAAACAATTTCCAGGGTACTGTAGTATCAATGTTGTATATTTATATTAAATCTAGAAGATATTAAGAATGCGTGATGATATTGAATTTAGTTGTTCATTTAATATATTACAAAATACCATTAAAAACTCTGTTGATCTCTGTAATACAATTAAAAATATACATCTAACACCCAATTATAAATTAGTATCACTCGACGTAGTAAACTTATTTTCTAATATACCATCAAAAGATTGCCTAAATATCATTTCAGATATCCTAGAAAAGAAAAAGTTAAATCCCATTGAAGCATCGGAAATTAGAGACCTCTTTAAATTATGCATAGACCAAAATTATTTCCTATTCGATAAAAAAATTTTTCAACAAATTAATGGCCTTGCAATGGGCTCCCCCCTCAGTTCCCTTTTAGCCGAGTTATTTATGAACCATCTAGAAACCAGCCTCTTAAACAGTAAATTAGCGACCAATATATTATACTATTATAGATACGTTGACGACATCCTTATCTGCTGGAAAGGTACACAGCGACAGTTAGACCAGTTTGTTAACTTTGCTAACTCCCTACACAATAATATCAAATTCACTTTAGAAGTAGAGTCCGAAAGAATAATAAACTTAATTTTTTAGATATATATAAACTTAATTTTTTATCCTATAGAGAATAATAAACTTAATTTTTTAGATATAACAATAGAATGCAAAAATAGCAAACATAACTTTAGTATATTTAGAAAAGACACATTTACAGACTCCATAATTAATGGTCAATCTCAACACCCTTGGTCCCATAAGTTAGCAGCCTTCCATTCAATGATTCACAGAGCTTGAACCATCCCTCTAGAAAAACCTAATCTACGTAAAGAAATAAAAACTATAAAACAAATCGCAACAAATAATAATTATAACCCATCAATTGTCACAAAACTGTACCATAATAAATTAAGAAAAATACTAATACAAGAAATATACCCGGTCGTACCAAATAATAATAATATTTACTATAAATCTATCCCATGCATAGGTAATGTATCACTCAAATTAGGATAACTCTTAACTAATAATAAAAATATAAATAATATAACATGTATAGTACCTTAAATAACTTGGGTAAAACCCTTATTAATAATAAAGAAAGAATAGATAAACATAAAAAGAGTGGTATCTATAAACTTAAATATAACGATTGTAATAGTGTATACATAGGTCAAACAGGAAGAGATTTTAATACAAGATATAAAGAACACATTGCCAGCTGGCGAAATAATAAATCAGACACATCCCACTTTGCTAAACATCTCATTGAAAATAACCATCACCCCCATACTGATAATTCCCCCTACATATTACAAATAAATACGAAAGGTAATAAACTTAATATCCTAGAAACATAAGAAATAAACAGACATAAAAAAGATATCAAGGTCAATATATTAAATAAACAACTAAATACAATATCATCACCCATTCTTAATATCTTCTAGATATAATATAAATATACAACATTGATACTACAGTACCCTGGAAATTGTTTCAGCACTAATATACATATAAATATAAGTATATATAATAAAAAACAAATAAAAAAAATTAAAAGAAATAAATACATAAATATATGAATACACAAAACCGGAGATATGTAGAATTAGTGTATTACCTTGTCCTTACTTTCAAATACCCTTGCTTTTGTATAAATATATTACCGATAATAACTTCGATTTAATTTTATTACATACACCGTAAAGTTTGCATTGTATAACCTCACATAATAACAACAATTGAATTTATTACCCTCACTAAAATACTGGTATATTGTATAACTCTCGGTAATATAATAAAACCTACTCTGCGCCCCTGCAATAAACTTACTAACATAAACAATGAAAAATCCGCACAAAGCAGGCTTCCGCTATTATGTTTGTAACATATAAATGCTGTTGGTTGTTCCTAAGAGTTAATCTTTGCCAATATCCCACCTGAAGATGTTGTAATACAATGAAACCTAGGTCGTGGTTAAAGAAATTAAAGAAAGTATAAATAATACTACATCACGTAGTTTCATTTAATTGTGAATAATGAATTTCTACAAAATTAACGCCAAATATATTCAATATTCGATTTTTAGTTTATTGCATAATTTCAAAAATGTTGTTACAACATCCAGACGTTTTATAACATTAAGTGACAAGAGATAGAATAAAAGGCAACGATATTGAATGCGACGTTAAATCATATATAAAACTAAAAGTAAATTTTCTTGAAGGCATAAAGTTTCGTTTTTGTTCCATCTTAAATGTTTACGTGTTCTGATTCGAAAAGATTGTGTAATTTTTTTAATTATTTTTAACTTTTGGCATCACCCTACGTACCTAGCTCACCTGGTTCTTTGGAACTTGTTGCCCGACTTTATTTTGTTTCTGTTAACTTCACTACTTTCTTCATCGTAAAAGTATTCTATTTTTAGTCACACTATCTGTAGCTTTCAATTATATCTTCTTCAATTTTATTTAAACTTGATAATACTGTACTGAAAATGGAAACCAATTTTGCTGACATTTTTCCCAAATGCGTTCGTTATGTCTGCGGCTATTTGGTGTTGAAAGATCATTTCGCACGTCAAAGTTTAGTTTATTCCACAGCTTGCCAATATATATTGAAAATGAGCTTTAAATAAATGAAGTATAATATATGGGAGTAAGGAATATAAGGAGCCTTCTATTGTTTAATCTAAGATCAAGAACTCATAAGGCAATAAATTTAGACTTGAGATATTGTTGGAATTATTTATATAGTGCACTGCACGGAGGTTCTCACCTCAGTGCAGTGAAGATTACACCGGTCTTGAATCTCCATCCATTTCACAATTTCGAGATATATTATTCATACCTTAAGGCACGGATTAAATGTCGTGAATTATACTGCATGCTGGATGCTGCGTGACACAATCGAAGCGATACAACGCGACACGACGAACCCTTATTGAGATTTAATTATCAAACATTTCGAACATTACCTCGCAAAAAAAATATCGTCATAATGGTAATTCAGTGTTTTCGTAAGTTTTGTTTTTTCATAGAGTTTCCATTTATGATAATGAAACATTTAAAAGTAATTAGTATTGAGAAAATATTGAATAGTAGGAATATTTTTTATGAATTTATCATAATAAATTTATAGCTACTATTATTTTAAATTTCCTCATAATAAAAATATTTATAATGGTTGAAAAATATTTAAGACTATTGATCAGCAAACGTGCTATGAATTGTGTTAAAGAATTGCCCATAGAACTAGTTAATTTGACTACAGCGGTGTACAAATTGAGTGATGATTGCAATAAGTCCTTCTCCATAATATTCCACATCATCTATAACATATCTTATGTTTCTTTCTTTCACAGCCAGCAATTCCGACCTTGAATTTCCAACTCCTGTAATAAAAACTTAATTGGTTATAAATCTGTGAAATGTGGTAGTTATATGATATTCTTTTTAAATTTCTGCTCTTTGATTTTCTCTAATAGACCAATCCTCGATGTTTCATTTTGCTGTGGATCGTTATGTGGTGTATTTTAAAACTGAAATTATGGCCAATTATACAAATGTAAGAAAAGCGTTTCGTTCTAAAATATTTTTGTGTACTTTTTTCTTACTTCATAAATTATTACTAAATCGCTCAGGTTTTGATAGCGAGACAACTTCAGAACATAACTTTCGTGATTGACGCAATAAACCCCACCAAGATATTTTTTGCAAGAGCGCATTTTGCAAATCAAATTTTAATTCGTCAAGTATAAAGAAGATTTTTAAAATCATCTTCTTAATAAAAATTACTTAAACATCACTCAAACTGTCATCACTAATCAGCCCCAAATAAGTGACAGATCGAATAAGACCAACGGACAGGGTAACCAACCCCAAACTCACGACCATTTAAAAAAAATTGCGCGTGTAACTTTGTACACGTGACAGTAGTGAAATTTCTTCGGCGTTCTCTTGAAATTTCTTCGGCACCTTTCTTCGGCTTTCTTTCTTCTTAATATATATTTAAAAACCTTGATTTTTAAATATATATTAAGGGAGAAAACGCGAGAGGGGTGCGGAGAGAGACGGAGATAGAGAGAGAGAGAGAGAGAAGTAGCCAATATCCGGAGTTAGGGTTGATTTACTACATTCCATGACAGTATACTTTTAATACACATAACGTACAAAACAGCTGATGACCTGTAGTGGACGCCACTTTTATGTTCGCGCATGCCTAATCTTCTCGTCTAATTATATCGTGTTCATATATTTCCCTCGATTGTTATCTAAGTACCTATTTTTCACACTTCTTGCGATAGATTTGTGACATTCTTGTGTCAAAAACGTTGCAAAAAGGTTACAAAAACGTTTGATGAAGGACGTTGCGACCTTCAAATTTTGCTTTTAATGCGCCCAAAGAAGTTTTACTTCAAAAACATTTAAATTGTACAGTTCACACGGGGAACCAACCCCAAATAAGTGACAGTTCAAATAAGATCGATGGACAGGGTAAACAGCCCAAAATTCATTGTCAATCAAAAATAATCCCGTCGGGTGACCAACCCTTATCTAACAGTCATAAAATAACTTAAGTTATTAAAACGAATACATCCGAGACTTGAACTACTCTCACTACACCTTCCACCAATAGTGTATTTATTAATAAAAATGATCTACTTAAATAAACACAAAATATCAATTTACAAAAATTTCCTGAAAGGTATTCACGATCACTTTCAGCCATTCCAAAAACTTTTACCTTATATTATCTAATCTTAAATAACTCTCTTTTTTCATCCCTTATCATCTCTAGCAGATACCGGTTCATCAAAATAAACTTAAAGGGCATTGATACGTCTAACGCATTTATCGCTACATTTTATGAAACCTTTCATATTAATTGCAACGCGTCTAACTACGCCATCAAACCGATTCTTTCACAAGGCGAATTCATCGATGATTCAAACACTTAATAAATGTAAATGTAATGATAACATGACAGAAAAGGTTTTGTTAGCAGTCATATTTAATTGTAAAACTTTCCGAACATGTTAGTAGTGCTGTCCACTCGATATTATCACTTATTATCGCCCTCTCAATTGGTTATTCAACCGCACGGATCCAAACAGTAAACTTTAATGCTGGTGTTTGAAATTAGAATAATTTGACTTCAGAATTGTCTGTAAAAAAGGAAAATTGAACTTGGCAGCTGAGATTCTGTCTCGTTATTTTGTAAATTCTATTCAACCTGATAACTACGATATTCAGGTTCCATTCTCAAAATCATCTCTCAAATCGTCAAACGATAATAGTAAAACCTTCCACTAATCTTGATCCATTCCATTAATTAATGACGACATCTTAGATGAATTCTTATAATCCTTATCGAAAAAACCACATTTTAATACAGTCATAATCGAATACAATGACAGTTTACTGAAAAACACAACAAATACCAATTGCTATTTCCACATCTCGAGATTTGGATAAGTGTACACCTCATAACGAAGAAATCGTCGGAAATTATTAAAATATTCAAGAGTTAACGAAATTGGAAGGAACATACTCTTTATTATTTTATAAAGTTCATCACTTTGATTCCTGCTTGTACATCCACATATTTGAAACATATATAAAACTAAAGAAACAAATAATTATTATATTCTAATGCACCTGTTAAGGAATTAGTAATTTCAGGTTTCAGAAACCCTTTCGATAAATACTCGTGTATCAAAACAAACACGAAACAGTCATTAAAATACTTAAATATATATATACATATATACATATATATATATATATATATATATATATATATATAAATATATATATATATATATATATATATATATATACATACACATTTATATTATAGAAAAAATGACATTTCTATAATCGACACTTCGATTCATCCCGTATGTATGATGAAGTAAAAGTTAGTACTATTGGAAAAATATGCAAACAGATATTAAAACTTACGTAAAGGTATATCCCTCGTGCCAAGTAAACATGGTCCCGAGAAAAGTAAATCCCGCACCCGCGCAAATTTATACCACATATACCGCTCCATTTCAACGATTAGCCCTTGATACTGTAAGAATTTTACCTTAATTCGGAGATAAAAAATCTCAACATATAATATTTAAAATGATTTTACAAAATTTAATATAGATGACCTGAATATTTGAATGAGATGACCTTACACAACTTTCATCAGCCTACCCTCTTTAAAGCACTACAGCTGATTAAATCAGTGAGTGATTAATGCATTTTATATCTTTATTTAGTAAACCAAAACAATCAGGAAAACACTTCACGCCAGATGTTTTTAAAATAAACCTGGGATTTTTTTGCAAAATAAAACTAATATTGGCATCGCCATATCACGCTCACATCCATGGATCTTTAGAACGTGACCATCCCACCTTCAATGAATATTTAAAATGTTATATATTAATGATAATCAAGACAATTGGTCCAGATATGTTCATACCGCGATGTTAGCATACGACATTGTTATACATTCAACAACCTACTATTCTCGTTATGAGCTATTATTTGATTTTAAGCTACTTATCTCAAATTGTGTTTACGACACTACCTTTGACGAAATCCAGCCCGACTATACAAAAATGCTACAATGTCGACTCAAGTACTCTAGGGAAAAGTTCTCGATAATTTTTGAACATCAAAAGAAACCTCAAGAATATATGACGGTTCTCAGTCTCATACTGTAAAGTACCGAATTTGAGACTACGTCTATCTTAGAAAGCACTTCGGGTTGCGGAAAACCCTTTCTCCTATTTGGAAAGGACCCACTAAAGTTATCAAAATGTATGGACGACATTCTCTGATTTTATTAATAAACAGTCACCACATTATTTGTCACTAGGACGACGTAAAACTAGCGAAAAGAAATGATGACACCTTATCTTAAGTTATATTTAATTATTATTGTCTTTTTAGTTCACTCTATTTATAACTTTACTTGGAATATTGTAATGCTATGCTAGTAAATAATTTTAATTTCTAATGCATCGTTCACAAACAACCACTAGTACAATTACATTTTAATCAAATATTACAGTGTTATCGTCCAGGCACTTGTCAATTTTATACAACAAATAAACCGTTCGGCTCATTAAAACTAATAAATGACCACCTCAGCGTTGATATTTTTGTTGCTATATCCTTTATAAAACACACCTAGATAATATGAACTCTACCTTCAGAACTTCAAGATTTCTTTGCAAATAACACGATATCTTTAACAATATTGAATACCGTAATCTCATTTAATCGCCGTCTAAACATTATTATGACATGATTAATGATTTTATTTCTATAATTTATTTAAATACTCAGCTTGTACTAGCGGCGTTGAAACTGTCTTCAAACATATTTTTGGTAAAATTATGTCATTAAATATAACAGTGCTATTAAATGCGTGGAAACTGATCAAATAAAATTAACAAAATGAGAGAAAATTAACAAAATATGTGTAAAGAAAAACATTTCATTTACATCAACGACATTATTTGCTGTTTAGGAAACAATAAACAAAACAAATACTAATGGACAAAATGTGAATAGCGATGTTGAAAATATCGCATTGAGTTGGAAAACTTGACCTTTGTGCAGAATAAATTATATTTGAAAGCCAAATACACGAGTAGTTAAACGTGTTAGAAAATAGTCTACTCACATTATCAGATAAAACTGAGGACATATTCATATCTTCATTAATATACCTGAAATTATAATTCATTATTCCAGAAATAAAATTTATTTACGTTAATGATACTATTACTTAATGTTCAAGAATTTAGTCTATATCATAAATTACCACTACCGCTAGCGTACAATGTAACAAATCTCGAAACTCAGGTAACCACAATCTCTTCAAACAGATATAACGGTGTAACCAGAAACAAGGATTATTTTTGTAACTTAGATAATTTAAGAAATTTTAAAATTATTAAAAAGTAAATTATATTTATGTGATATGACTAACATTTACTCTAGTTTTGCTAACTTAATTTGTAAAAATGGAATGATTTCCAAAGTTCTTACTTCTATTTCAAAGCAGTGTTAAACTAAATTCCTTTATGAAAGTTTGGAAATTTGGCAACGTCAGAAAATAGTAAGCAAATCCAGTTAAATTTTGATACAATGAAAGATATGTGTTACAAACATTAAAACCAAAGAGCCTTAAATTTGGTACATTAAATTTGAAATTAAAAAAATAACCTTTAGTTAGATTTGTTTAAAAAAAATAACAAAATATTTAAGAAAATCACAAACAATTTGGACTCGATAGGTAAACCTGAAATCTTAAAATATGGACAGTATTATTCATATACCATCATCTGTATGTTGTTAAGGATCGTATTCTATATGAGCTATAAGATTTATAAATGTAAATAGAAATGTGAAAAAATATCTAGTTAGACTTGTACATAATAAAGAAATAATGTAAACTTTGAACATTCTTCTGATAATCACAGTCAATCTCCCGATACCAATACCTAGAATTAGACCTTGTCTAATTCAGACATAAACTCATACAAGTGTGTGAGTTTATTCTTCAACAGGGGAGCTGTTATATCCTTATATTTGCTAGCAGTAAAGCTTACATAGCACCGATCTCGCGCTTCTCATATTGCTATGGTAAAATTAGTCTGGTTCCTAGAGCATCAACTTACTAAGACGAAGCCTTGCTCTCAGGCTCATCGACAAACTTTGCTCCCAGATATCTTGGCACTTCTTACCTTTTATATACTCTATACGGGAATCCCGGCTCAGACCATCTCAGTTCAATTCAGTCCTTAGTCCGCGTCAGTCTTAATCCAGGTACAAGTCGCAATTCAAGTCTAACTAAATATTTAATAATAATAATTTATTATATAATAATTTTTAAAAGTTATAAATGAACCAAGAATAATTTTGTTTAATCATATTTTAAAGTAGTCATAATAGTACTTATATCGATTATACGCGATTTGAAAGCCTTATAAAATCTGAAAGGATTATCCGACGGGCTAAGAGCTTTTTTTATTTGGTAGTACTTAGCAGAACACAAAAAATGTACCCAAGTTTAGAAACTGACATTCAAAATAAAAAGAATCAGCTTGAATAGAGTTTAAACAATAGCGATTGATTAGAAGAAGATTTATAAAAATATTTGAATTCATGAATTCAAGCTTGAATTATTTAGTTTAAAACTGGGAATTTACGTTTAAAGAAATGTTGACAAAAATATTGTAGGACTGTACGGTGCTAACAATATCTATAGTATAGCAATAAGTTCGCCGTGATCTGGAATTACTTCTAAAACGAAACCTGAAAACGGATGGTGTAATAAGATAGAAATACACAAAACTGTTTCATTAATGATGGCTTCATAATGCAACAAGATAATCCATCAAAACCTAATTCAAAATTATGAAGAGGTTTCTTGTGAGGAAATTACAAAATGACACATTCTCCACATCTGAACTTTTATAGGGAGAAGTTGAATACAAAAAATCGGGATTGGGCAAAGATCGGTATTGCATCAAGGGAATAAATGTGAAACACGTCGAAGAGTAGCTATAATAAAATTTGACCAGAAAAGTGACACAAGATTTGATTAGATTAGTAAAAAAATGATTCAGCGCAAACCTAGATTTTTTTACTAAAACGGAGAAAAGTGCAATACTGTGTACATTGCAATGATATGCATATGTATTGTTTTACTAGTTTATTTTATTTCTTACTTTACTTTATTTTTTACTTTAACATAACAATATTTTTGTGTTTAATTATTGTAATACATCATTAAATATATTCTATAATAGGTGTGTGTGTGTGTGTGTGTGTTGATAAGGACTGCAAGGAGTTCGTTTATATAATATTCCTTACTATCATGATTTCATATATTAGATCTTCGAGAATCCTTCTTTTCAGCCTCCTGGACGCTGTTTTGAGGTTCTTTAGGTTAACTGAGTTCGGATGATTTGTAATTCTTTCTTTGCAATTTTTTTCCAAAATTTCTTCTTTCATGATATTGACGTTTAGATCATGATTATTTATGATATATCACGGTGCGTCTCTTGTTCTTAGGGTTTTGGACTGAAATGTTTGCAACATTTCTATATTTGTCTTTCGCAAGTATTACGTAGTTCCCTACAGTTGTATATCATATGTCTATATAGGCTTGTTTATGCATTTATAGAGCGACAGTTTGTTTTGGAGCGATAGCTGTAATTTTCTACTCAGTAATTAGTACATTTTTTCCAATTTTGGACACACAGCTTACCGTTTTGTAAAAATGTGTTTCGTCTCTAAATACTTGGTATTATTAGCTTGCTAAATATTTGGTATTATTAGCTTGCGGTAATTAGACACCATTGAGGGTAACAGAGGGGGAGGGCATGTAGCTCTTCTATTCACGAAGGTCATTTGTACTTTTAATTTCCTCTAATTTTCCAGTCTTTGAGTCATTGAGATATTCGGTCGAGGTTAGTTCGAAGTTTCTAAGCAACAGGGTCAGTCATAGGGTCCACTAAGAGGATTGCAGTGTCATCAGCAAAGGTACCTGTAACAACTGCTTCTGTAGTTGAAAGATCTGCTGCGTAAATCAAATACACCATGGGATCCATTACACTACCCTCAGGGACTTCTGTGTGGATTTTAAATAGAGATGTATTGTTAGTCTCCTGTTTTACAAAAAAAACATGTATTATCTAGGCTTTAAAATATAGATCTTTTTTATTTTATACAAGAGTCCATCATTCCTTGGTCAAATGTCTGAAATATATCGAAGACATTTGCAATACAATAATGTTTTAGTCCAAAAGGATTTTGGATATTCTCAACTAACCTATGAACTTGTTCTATGGTACAGTAGTACCATGTCGGAAATAAAATAAGTGGTCAGAAAAGATTTTGTTATGCAGTTTTTTATGTGTTCTTACATGGAGCCGCCATACACCGTTGAAATAATTTTTAATAAATTTAATAATAAATAAAGCATTTAAAGCGAGCGCAAATTAGCAAACAGGCAAAACAAAATGTCTTGCCCGTCCCCTGTCTGCTGTGAGTAAGACAACACAAGGGCAAAACATTTCGTCGATACCAACCGCGTACATTCGGCGAGAGTAGGCGGTCGGCCGACAGTCATGAAAGGGGGGTTCATTGATGGGCGGGGAGCCCGAGACTCGTAAAACCTAGACTGTCGGTTTAGTGTTGTGCAAATACTTTTGTACAATGGCTTTTTGAAGTTAAAGTGTCTGCCGGCAAAAAGTCTCCAAGGTGCGCCTGCTTTAAATGTTAAATATTTATTTCACCAGTACTGTTAGCCATATCGATGAATCGCACTATCCTCTATCGATTTCAGTCACTTGACTTTTAAAAAGCTTTTGAAAAATAACTTGTCTAAATTTGTTCAATAATTAGACTCCAGTCGATACAAAATATAAACGTATCTACCTAGATATTGAAGAAACGTCAAAAATTTTAAAATCTTGCATTACAACAGCCACTCGTAGTTGAAAACAACAAAAATTGTACAATTTGGACAAAATTTAAATTATATATGAACAGCTATTTTAAGCAATACACTTTATTGGCAATATTTTATATCTAAACAAATTTTCAAGTGGATTTTTTATTTACGTAATTAAAGTCAAGATGCTATTTTGTGAACAAGTTTAATGTTTTTGGATTTAGACGAAAAAGATCGTCTATAGATATAAAGATGTTAAAAAATACAAATAGTTTTAATGACAAAATTTCAAGAAAATAATCTTTACTGATTTTTGAATTGCGTTACCGAAATTATTTTATATACATTTCAATAGTAGTTTTTGGACTCATAACTAATGAAATTATAAAAAAAAACAACTGTTTATAGTTAATGATTTCAACTCCCGACAGCATCATAAAACCTATAGAGGGAGCCAGAAATATATTGTTTTATCGTCTACATATCATTAAAATTCGATTGTTTAGCATATTTAATATTCATACTGAATACTTTACCCCTAACGTAATACATATTACGTGTATATCGTTTAGTGATTTACGCAGTTTGCTTTTCATTAATTATTTCAATTTCTTTGGTTAATTTGATGCAAAGAAAGAAGATTACCCTATAACGTCTATACTCATATAGACATTATTATCTATTGTGACTTATTACAAATTCACACCTAGTTTAGTATTAAATTTAGTTTATGGTACTAAATTATATTTAAAAATACAAGCGCAATTTATGGATATAAAATTTATTTGATAAAATTATTCTTACAGTATATACGTGTACACACACACACACACACACATATATATATATATATATATATATATATATATATATATATATATATATACATGTATGTATATACACACACACACACACACACACACACACACACACATATATATATATATATATATATATATATATATATATATATATATATATATAACCCCAGCACGTAGTTTATTGTTACATTCCTTTGTGGTACATATATATTATGTAATTAACAAAAATTGAGTTCTACGGCCGCAAATGTCCCAAAATCCACTTCATAAAATTTACAACACGAGTATAAACACTCGGTGTATCGCTGCCACAGTACTTGGAACCGTAACTAACGATCCCGTACTGCACGTAGCGCACCAGGTCGGAGTATTTGCCGTAGTACATCAGGGGACCGCCGGAGTCGCCGTTACAAGAATCCTGCCCTTTCTTACCGGCACATATTTTCTTCTCATCTATATTCGATAGCCGGTATTTTGATCTGAAATAAAACCTACGGTTGAAAACCTGCTGGTATAATTTGAAAATACAAATGAATAATTTTATTCTGTAGGAACTAATACTACCAATTGATATTCCTTAGGAAACTTCAGCTTCTATCAGATAAAATAATATATTCATGTATCTTAATTTTTTTCAAATTACAGTATTTTTCACTTACAGCCCTTCAAAATTACCACAACTAAAGATACTATTGCACATGCCCTCACAAAAACAAACTTTACCTCTATTTTTCATTAAGAATTAGATTTTAAACCAATTGTGCTCAATACATTTACAACGAGTATCTAAATAAGGTATGAGCAGATTCTAAAAACATTACGTAAAAATAAATACAAAATATTCATAGTTAAATATCATATATTATATTTTGTCTGCAATTTGGTGTATATTCGAGGTCGCAATGATCTACTCTTATCTTATTAATTTAGAAAAAATATGCAATGGTATTTAGTATTAAAATACAAACCGATATTTTTCTTCACATTTCTCATTGTCGATCACCTCAACTGGTACCTTGAGCAGTACATCCGACTGCTTGCCGCCTTCCGCATAACCCCAACCGATCACTGTCAAGTTCTTCGAGTTGAGATTGAAACTCCTCAAATTTTTATATAGAGGTAAACAGACCGGTTTTATATATCCTGCAAAAATATGGTTAGTTCAGGAGAAGTATTAACTAAATAAAGGAAAAGGAGAGTAAAGTTGTTTTTAAAAATTTTCACGTGTTCCTACTTTATATCACTGCTTTTTGCCTACAATCTGAATCGTGTTTGAGTTTATTTCGTGAACACTACGACATCAGTAAGCTTGAAAAATTAACATTAAGCTTTCTTTTATTAATTGTTTTTAATATTAATCTCCGATTATAACCAATTATTATTAGGTCTGCGCCAAATGACATTACCAATAATCTCTTTAAACTTTGGTACCAAGCGTATTGCATGAAAAGAAAACAACTATTACCAGAGATTAAAAGTTTTAACACATTAGAAGTAGAAAGTCGAAAATAGAAAAAAACATATTTAACAACATTGTAGATATGTATATAGTTTAAACATGAAGAGAACCAGGTAACACCAATATGCCGTATACGCAATTAAATTGGGAAACTATAATAATTATCAGGACGCTAATACGGTCATAATTACAGGTCTAGTTTTAATTGTAAAATTGATGGCCCCGTAAATTCAGGAATTTTATTCATTCTTTGAATTAAAGAGTGCGGAGCTCTTATCACACTATCACCCACAATTCCTGGTTAAGAAAACCATATCCCCAATAATGTACGTTAAGTTTATCGTAGTAAATCAATTAATTATTTTAAATATTTGTACGAGTGAGAAATATAAATATACTTTAATAAACACATTATCTTTTCTTGTCAAAATTCCCATCTAAAATATATGCGCTCGTGATATCTCGCTTCAGTAGTAATAATCTTGAATATAACTTTTTCTTTTATTTTCGCTATTGATAGTATATTTTTGTAGTTAGAGGACAAGGTTTCTGAAATTACTTAATAAATTGTAATACTTTAGTTTGGCCCTAGATTTAAAATTCTGAAAATGGTAAGTTGGATAATTATCGGCCCACGGCATGGGATCTCTTCTCCAAATACAGTTATTATTGTAAAGAGTCCAGTCACTGTTATTTTGAAAAATTATTAGCTGATCGTTCTATATTTCTAAAGCAACTTGCAAAAGCTTAGATGGTTTATTATGCAGGAATTTTAATTAGTTTTAATGGCGACTACCTTTTTGCTTTTGCAACTGTAAAACGAACTTTAAAGGAACGAAATTTACAATTTTTATGTTTTGCGTACATGCATAAAGTTTTTACTCAAGGATAGTTCACAGATAACATTAGTCTTAAACGCTTAAAGTAGAAAATTATTGTTTACGACCTTAAAATTTACCTGTACGTTTTCATCCTAAAAGTTATTATATATTAATTTAACAAAATTGAGCAAAGCATAAGTTATTGTTACTTGTATTGACTTTATTAATGTTTTTTCAACATTCTCATCTACTATTTTATGACTACAATAATGTAATATAAATGGAAGTTTATAATTACTAGACAGCTGCATTTAATAGCTATATTATAGCAAAGTCGTACTTCTTGTTTAAGATCTTGTCTATTTATAATGAGTTGGGAAGTAAAATAGCCTAATTAAAAAATAGTATAAATAAAAAAAAACGCAAAACAATTTTTCAAAAGTGGCCTAATCACAGCTATTGAACATTTTTGGCGTTAATTTTATAGAAATTCCTATCACTTAATTTTTATTCACAATTGAATGAAAGTACTTGACCTAATATTGTTCCTACTTTATTTAAATTCTTTACCACGACCTTGGTTTCATTGTACGACAACATCTTCAAGTGGGAAACTTGTAAAGATAACTTTACTTTAGTATTGCCAAAGAGGAGGTGAAATATAGCAATAACTATCAAATGTGGCCGCTGAAGAACTTCAACGCAGTTTGTAGGTACATGAAGTGTACAATACTATAGAATTAAGCGACAATGAGTTATTGATTTCATGACCAGATTTAACAACTATGGACAGTAGATGAGGAAAACATCATTGTATGTTGACTTCAGAAGATAATAAGTTACAAGATGATTAAATCATTCAAAGGAACGGCTTTTTGTCGAACATAAAGATCGCTATGTCACGGTACAAAAAAAAGGTGAGCTCTGTTCACTTTTCATTACAAAAGTAAAAATTGGACATACTGCAGATATATACATTACTTTGTATATGGATCATTTCGGTCATCTTAAAAAATGTCACAAAAATTCATCTTTTGTCTTAGGGTGGATCATGTATATTGACTTGAAAGTTATTATATATATATATATATATATATATATATATATTATATATATATATATATATATATATATATATATATATATATATATATATATATATAAATTTATATATAAATACACATACACACACATATTTAGTTGGCTAGTAAGTTTATAGCCATAATTTCGGGACTTTTCTATAAAGATTCTCGAAACTTCTAGAAGGTTTTACTGTAGTATAAATAGTAGTGGAGTATAAATAGATCAAAGTGCAGACAGTTGACAGCCGTCAGCGCCGAAGCTTTAAGTGAATTACGTAAAAGGTAATGGATTTAAATCGATATCAAATATGGATTCTATTTTTTACGAATTTCGTCTTAGTCACGATGCAAAGATTGCCACAAATAATATATGTCATGCAATGGGTGAGTCCATGGTGTCTTACGGGATTGCAAAGATTTGGTTTAGAAAGTTCAGGAATGAGGACTACGATCTTGAGGCCGAACCCCCTACCGGACGTCCTGTTGAACTGGACATTCAATGATTACGACGTCTAATTGAGGAGGATCCTCGACTAACCATTCTTCAATTGTAAGATGAGCTACACTGCAGTCGTGGCACCATCGAAACACATTTGCACGAATTGTGAAAAGTTTCAAAATACGGTGTTTGGATATCCCACGAGTTGTCATCATATCACCTTCAGTGCAGAGTTGATACTTGTCAACAGTTATTGATATTGAAATGTAACTTTGACTAACTGAGTAATTTAGTAACTAGCGATGAGAAGTGGATTATATACGTTAACCATAATTAACTAAATAGCAACAAGTAGTAAATAATAATGGTGCATGCTTAAATTAAATTTAGTGTAACATATAAATTGTTTATATATATATATATATATATATATATATATATATATATACAAATATATATCGATATATATATATATATATATATATATATATATATATATTAGGATATACATATATATGTAAATAAATATTAAAAAAATTCATTTTTCATTGGACAAGAATGGTTTGATCTTCAAGAACATATTTAGAATCCGGAAAAAACTAAGAAAAAACTTGGTTGAATTGAAATAATGCTCATTTTTCTTCTTCATAATAATTTGGGGCTGATGAAACAATGTGAAAAGTGAAGAGAATATTTTAAAAGTAGAAAAGAAAATTTTTAAAAGTAGAAAAGAAAGGTGCAAATTTTCTTGGCAGTAGGAAAAACCTTGATTAGTACTTATTGTTGGAGATGTGCTGGAAAAGCTTTATAAAAGTAGAATGTGTGATATTATTTTCAAAGTTCGTTTTCGGAATTCATACTTAGATCTAATTCAGAAAAAAATTAGGGACTTTCGGTGTGGAACAGCAGTAAAAATTTTATCATGATATACAGATGGTAAAATGTTTACTGCTGTCGATGACAATTATGTCAATATAAGTGGGATGTTAATATTATTGCCGAATATTGCTCGATGTTGAATTAGGAAGATGCAACTAAAGAATGTTAGCAAAAAAATTTAAAGAGGAAGAATTCGAAAGAAGTATTTCCAGTTTTTTATTTGAATAAAAAATTCTGAAATTCTAAAAACTCCTGAATCCTAAGAACTACTTGTTTCAAAATAAAAATTCAATTCTTCATCATTCATTTATATTGATAACCTAATTTTATACATAAAAATACCATAACAGAATAAAGCATTTTTAAATTATATGTAAAAAAATAAATTATATGTATAAGCAAATAATTTTTTAAAAGTAAATTAAGCAGACCTGTGAATATTTCCTCATTGAAATTCACATGTAAATAAACACAATTTTCAATTTACAAAGCTTCCAAGTGCTTACTTACATATAATAACATCCCCATTAAAAAGTCAAAGAAGTAATTAAATCTAAATTTTTAAACCATTATCAAGTTAAGACTCTAATGTCATACCAACCATATGGTAAATATATGCAATTATACTTGAAAGGGTTTAAATACTAAGAGTGAACTATTATTAAATATAAGAATTGTTTTGAGGTCATTATTTTATCGTTAATGGAGAGCGAAGATAACTTTCATTGCTGCGTGTGTAATAATTTTTAACCACTCACTCATTCATTTCATCCCGTTCATCCATCTGAGATAGATTCAATCACGACGATAATTTTTTTTCTTATGCAGTCAAAATCCAGCTTCGTTATAACCTTTTTGTAAATTTCTTTAAATTATTAAAACAGACACTTGGATATTTCTTTAAAGTCTCGATTTCCATCACTCTCTCCACAAATAAAATTCAACCATTCTGAATTTCAATCATATGCAAACGTATAGTAAGCTCGTAATAGGGTTAAATATGTATATGAAATTAAAAATGTTTTAGGGACAATTGGAAAATATTAGAAGCCAAAAATACTATTTGTGAAATTTTCACCTGTCTTTTTTGCTTTCTATACAGGCTATACGAAAAATTCTTGACAGGAAAAAAACTTAAATGTTATATATTATAAAATGGAGAAATATAGTATTCCGTGAAGTGGCAAAGTTATTTTATTTATCAAAATTATTTCAAGTTAAAACGAATACGGAATTATGTAAACATTAATTCCGTATTCGTTTTAACTTGAAATAATTAAAATCTGAAAAAAACTTCAACTACGAGGTGTTTAAAACCGAAGACGCGTGTTATATATCGGATACAATGTGAACAGTGATCGAACTCATCTGTGAACTACGAAAACATTGCAAAATATAACAGTGAACAATATACTTTAAAGTGACTTTCAGACGACCGAGTAGCCAAAACATAAACTTTATCAGTATCGTGGAATTATTTCTACCTATTTTACTGTTACGTTTGGAACGTATGCATCACGTATACATATGCAAACACAACTTCACAACGATACAACGGAAGGTCAATTTCAAATACTATGTGACAAAATGAAAATTGAGATGCGAAACCGAACTGCCGAATGAAGGATTCTTTCACAAAAAGTATTATGGACAAAATGAAAGAGAAGTTAATTCCCTTAGCGGAAGAAAACAAAAACATAAAAATCAAAGTAGGAAAGTTAGAAAAAGAAATAGTATTTCTGAAAAGAGGGGTGCAGAACAATAATATTATAGTATTTGGCCCTGAAGAAAAAGAAGCGTAAACTTCTGATTTACTACAAGAATTAAAAGAAAATCTGAAAGATGATTTAAATATAAGTATAAAAGACTACGAAATCAACAAAATTCACCGCTTAGGAACAAAAACTGAGAAAATAACAAGACGAGGCCGGTACTATGTTCGTTTATAAGCAACTGGAAAAAGAACGAAATTATTAAAAATAGAAAGAACTTGAAGAAAATTAATATCAGTGAAGATTACTCAAAGGAAGTGTTCGAAAAGAGGAGAATATTGCAAGCAGATCTAGCTGAAGAAAGGAAAAAATTCAATATAGCATATTTGAAATATGACAAACTAATATTTAAATGGAACAAAGATAGCCAGCAGAAAAGAAAAAGAGATTCATCTGCTTAATCCCCTGCTTATAATAACCAGACTAAAGAACAACAGACTGTATCTCCAATCTCCAAACAGGACAAATTATTTTTTCATGATGCGGTCTAGATCCAACTCTCCTTGTTTTTTGGTACTAGATGTATCTACTACAAAAAGACAATAACAGTTAAGAATTGGCAAACGGAACTCAAAACTAAAAGAAGAAACTGCAATAACGAAACAAGAATACACCAATCTCCCCCAAGCCGACTGGTCCTCGCGGGAGAAAGAGACCACAAACCTCCAAAAATAAGTATATATAATTAACAAAGTGCGGCCTCGTTGTCTGTGTTCAAAAGTGGTCTGAAATTACATTAACTATCATAATTTAGAAGATCCTAATCCCTTCCATTATAACCCATCCTTGTCCCTCCCTACTCCTAAAGTGTCGTTGTGCTCTGGTTTTTAATTAATATTGTTTTATTACCTCATAATATTATATATTTAATTTTTTAAGAGTAGATAGATTTAATTAATAGAGAGAGATAGATTAATTAATGCTTAAAAATCACTTACAGTCTGTCCAATTCATTGTTGTTAGATGTAAGAGATTGCTCTTGTAACAATACGACTGCCACTGTATACTTAATTTTCTAAGCTTACAGAAATAAATAAATAAATTAGTGAAAATAACAACAAAAATCATTAGCATAAGAAATTTAAAATCTACATGGCAGCTCTCAATATACATACCCTGAAAAATGAAGAAAATGTTGCGGAACTAATGTATGCGTTAAAACACATCGTTGGCCTGAATGAAATAAGAAGATTGGGTGAAAATATCATATATTATCCATACTACATATTTTACCAAATAGACGAGACCCCGAGCCTTCATGGGGTTGGATTTATTGCTAAAAAACCTATAAAAAATATGTCAAAGGATTTACTGGTATCTGTGAAGGTGTTGTGATGACGAATTTGAAATTACCTGAATATAAAGATCCTTGGTCAATTGTATATAATATATTCGCCTACTGAACAATCGCATATAGAAACAATAAATACAAGACCAGAACGGAAAAGGTTGGAGAAGGCTTTTGCCGATAGGCAAACAGATATATAGAAAATAAACAAGCAGCAAATACTAGAATAAGGTTTTAAGTTTTATGTTTGTATTAAAATATTGTTATTAGGTTAAGTAGATCTGAATAAAGACTATTACAATTATATATATACATATATATATATATATATATATATATATATATATATATATATATATATATATACATATACATAAACACACCCGGAATGAAAATTATGGGATCTCTTCATATTTCTGGATAATTATGTAATAAATGTAAAATATTTTTTAAACTTTTTTAAAAAAATATTTTTAGACTTTCACTTTCTCTTATGGTCAAGCTATATTTTTAACTTCGAACAAACGAACTTTATTCAGTTCTATTTTTAGAATTAATTTTATAAAATAAAATGTTTGATTCAAACATTTTTATTATATCACATACAAGTAATTTAAGTATGTCGGTTGACGCATTATTGAATAAGGTTTACCTGTTGAAAAATCGATGTTCCCGTCAAGTCTAATCAATGCAATGTCCGCAGAGATAGTAGAACGTCTGTACGATGAGTGTTTAATGGTTTGTTCTATTCCGAATTCCTGAAATTCCATGAAATCCTATTTTAAATAATATATTTAATGGAACAATAAAAGACAATATATTACATGATCTTTTAAAAAAAATTTTAGTCAGCTTTATATATGAATCAATGAGGTTCTTCGAAAATTAACATGTTTTAATAAATATTTAACCCATAAACTTTTCCTGTGCTTGTGTAATACTCAAACTAATGCATTATAGAAATTGGAACTTTATTTCAACCTTATGTCCTAAGTTATTTATTTTTAATTTTTTTTCATGTCGAGTAGGTATGTTAATCACCTAAACTAAATATGTAGATAACATCTTCCAACAAAATTAAATGCTAATCAAGTTTCCGCAAGGAAGGGATACTGTATTATTTATGTAAATGAATTAAATTTAAAGTTTAAAAAAAATTCATTTCTATTAGAAATCAACTAGGTAGCGGTATTTACTTTGCCGAAATATTGAATTTATTTTCTCTATATTATTATTCGCAAATTAAATTGCCAATTGAAAAGTGGAATTTTGAATAGCACAAATGCAAAATATTTATCCATCGCCCAAGTCCATCGTTATTCAAATCTAAAATTATAAACGTACTTGCAACATTTGCATTGACTAAGAGTAAATCGATAAATGGAACACACCTGAACGGGTGGATTACAGAAATCCTTTCCCATGTAATTCTGGCAGTCGATGAGTGTACTGATTCGATGCTCGCCGAGGCGGACCCTAATCAAATCGGAAGTTATGCAATGTGCGGCCGTTAAAATGTAACGCTCCGTGATCACACTTCCGCCGCACTGATATGGCACTTCCTTTGAATCTGCGAAGCCATAAAATTTTTCGATGCGTGAGGAAAATATTTACGCAATTATTTGACATTTTTGTCGACTTATCTGCTTTTCTTTTGCTGCTAATATTGTTGGACGAATTTAATTGTGCTGCTCCCATATGTAAATTACACCAATAGTAAAATATTTCTGAATAAGTTCCAGGTAGTCGATATAAAATTGTTTGTTTTATGTTAATTATATTATACAATTATGTACATTTTATATATACATACGTCGTTCTAGGAACAAATTCACCCAAAAGCCAATGACCAGGTGTAAATTTTTAGATGGTGTTTATATCAACAAATTCGAATTATGAAAAGTTTTAAACAACCACATGATCGGGTTTCATTAGGCAAGTTTTTAACTAGAAACTTAAGAAAACTCTGAACTAAGGCCATAAGAACAGTTGTAAAAGTAGAAGAAATTACATGAAAATACGTAAAAAATAATAATAAAGTGAAAGATATAGGTTTTAAAAGGAAAAATGTAAAATGCATTCATGCATTCATCTTAATTCCGAGGCTATCTAGTCTAACATAATGAAAAAATAAGTGTTTTCAAAAGGCCGCGCCAAAGTTGTAAGAAAACTAATGCGATGATTCTAGTCCTTGTCTTCACTGCTCTGAACGTATAGCAGACAATATATTTATATTTTTCCACATTCTCAGAAACCCTGTAATGAAGAAGCTTGAAACTGGCATAGTAATGCATCTTACTAGTCCTTATATTTTTTACTAATTTTTAAATATAAAATTTAAAGAGGGAGTAAATAAGGCCTTAATTTTGTTAAATGTTATTTATCTTATAGGTATTATTTGCTTATGAGGTATGCACAAATATTTTAAATTTTATTTTGAAAAAATATTCCAGAAATCTGCGAAAATTTAATATTTTGTTTCTGAAATTAATGGATATATTTATACATAAATGTTTATTTCATTGACATATTTTTATGTATTGATGATACTATTTTAAAATGTCTATGCTGTCATTTTCTACAGTTACATTCATAATCAAATTGATCACCCCTCGGCTTTAGTATCATTAGTTTCAACACCTACTCAACCGCGATCTTAGTAAATTTTAAATGTTCCACTTTTATTAAATGTTGTATAAAATATATGTAAATTATTAAATATTTTATATATTTAAGCTCATTTTCTATTGATGAAATTTCGCAACAGCTTATAAAACGGATTTATTCAAAACTCGCATTAGTTCTATCAGTCTTACCTAATTGATGCAAAGTTTACTGATACAATTATTGTTCATAAATCATAAAAATTGATTTCACAAACTCTAATATAACTAATTTGAAGCAAATTGATTCATTCTATACATAATAGACTTTAATTGTTCAAGTTGTCTCAAATAAAAGTCTTAGCGAAAAATATATTTATATGATACATAAAAATAATTAATAATTGAACAGATAAAATATGTCTTTTAAAAAAATATGTTATCGGTCCTAGCGAAAGGTTTCACTGAAAATATATGAAATAATACGGTTGTCAAAAAAACATCTGTTTTTTGGAATCTTGCGACATTATATTAACGTTTTTAAATATTAGATCTTCGATTCTTTGCTTTTTTTTGAGTTCCTCGTCTTCTCATCTTCACGACTCAAATCTTATAGGTTTATTTAATTTTTATTCATTTGCAATAATTATTATTGTTATAATCTTTTTTCTTCTGTTATTTGTGAAAATTATCGTGAATTTTGAATGAGTGATTAGCACTGTTTTTGAAACTAATTGTTAGCTGTAGTTGTTTTTTAATACTATGTGTTCTCTAATTTACTTAATGCACACTGCATTTAATTTTTTCTAATTAATATTTGGCTAGTAACGTTTACACACTTTTAAGTATTTATATACGTGGCGTGGTATTCTGATATGGCAATATAAGGGTGCACTTTATTTAAGAAAATCTTAGTTAATTTATTCAGTCATATATAGATATATATATAAGGTTTGTATAAATAGCAGTATATTTAAGAGGGTTAATACAATATTCTGCTCTTGCCACATGTAATATCGTCAAATGTAATTTAAAATGAATTTTGTGGACTTTTCCCATGTTGTGTGTTTACTCTAAGAAAATGATAAAGTGTAAATCTATTCAAAAAGTATTTTTATAGAACTTTTTTAAAAAGCGCACAAAGAAATGTGTAAAATAGTTGTAATATTAATGCAACGAGGTAAGATTCGGCATTTGCGGCAAATTTTGTATTGTAACTTTCGAAAGATAAAATTGAATGATTTGCACAGAAAAAAACAAAAGAAAGGATTCGTAAAAAAGACTTTATGATAGACTTTATGAAGACTAGGAAAAAGGCAAACATGTCTATAGCATACCAGTGTCGTGATGTTTAAAATTGTGTATCACTTTAGAATAAAGTAGGTTTTTAAAAAATATTCTAGGAAATATTTGGAATGGACTCCTTAGGGAGATTGATGCCTAAGTAAGCATGTATCGACCTGTATGAGAAATACGCTCGCAGTGTTTTGTTTAAATGTAAGCTTGTCCCCTTCCTTCCGCAATTCGATGCCATGCAATTGTGGAATGGACGTGTCGCGAATTGTTCAGCGAGGATCGTTTTTACGCGGCGATATATGGTATGTTTGGGCTGGGTGTATCATTTATGCGCCCGAAACTTTTGATGCTATAAAGTAAGTGCTTATACTTTTATATTTATAATGTGTATATATATATCAGACACATTCATTTAAATTTATTTCAGTAATTTTCAACACGATTTATTTGTTAAATTGGAGGGCGTCTATCCCACGCAATAAGGATACATGCCCCAGTTTTTGTGAATATAAAAGCCTTTAAAGGGCATCTATCTCACATTGTAACATAAACATAATTCTCGTTTTCTAGTCATGTCACGCAAGTACATGCGCAAAGTAGGGGCACAGCCCGAGGGTGAGGACCGGAGAGGCCCTTAAATTACATTAGATAGGTATGATTTTGAAAATTGAAACACTTGTATTATTATTAAACGTAATTCATTATTTCCTTATAGTTTATTAATTGCCTCACAAATTTATATTTTGGTATACACTCGGTTTTGGACTTCGATAATTACAAATGGCTCGTCGCACTCTTTCATATATAAATTAAAGACAGGGAGTTTCCTGTAACACGAAATATGTTACGAAGACTGGCGTTCGAATTCGTTGAAAAACTTGGCATTAAATATAACTATTATAAAGAAATTCGCAAAGCTGGACCTCATTGGTTACAGGTGTTTTCTCAAACGAAATCCAGAATTTAGTTTTCGACAAGCTTGGAGACTTAATTATAAGGAAGTTAACGAGATGCTTAAGCTCTTGCTTCAGGTTTAGCTCTTGCTTCAAGCTCTAGGGCAGAAATAAAAATAGGCACCCTGCCTAGCAAGGAACGTTCTCTCGTACCGAGAATTTCGGTTCTTTTATACAATAGAGGAACCAGTCTGCTTCAGTACTGACTTCTAAGGAAAACATTACTGTTAAGAAAATAGAAGTAAAGTTACTCCTAATATACAATGTAAAAATAGCAAAACAACTCAGAAAATTAACTAAAAAAGGGTCAGAGCCGCTTTAGAGAAGACTTGTTTTTCTGATGATTCTCTCATAAAAGATGAATCTAATATTGTTAAGAAAAGAACAGAGAGATAAGAAACAGAGATTTACAGAAAGAAATCAGAACAAAATTGAAAGTAATCAAAATACAATTCAGCATCTTGTCCGCAACGTTCAGACTACAACAGAAATTGGCAAACTTTGCGATGAAAGAGACAAAATACTTTCAAATGGGTCAGACTCTTCTCAGAATGCAACAAATAAAGGTGTGGAATGTTTTGAAGATTTTAAAATGACATTATCGGAGGTAGAATGGACTAAGTGCGTTATATATAAAAATTGGCTGCGTGAAATCTACGGCAATTCTTGTAATCAATGTCAGTTTTTAAAACTATGTCAAGAAAAAAAAGAATAAAAAAATATGAATTGTGTAAAAATAAAAAAATATTAATAAATATAAAAATTTAGGTAAAAAAATTAAGATATAAAACAAATAAAATATAAATAACAAATATATTTAGTAAAGGATATATGAAAGATACTACTTAATAAGAATTCATGATTATTTTCTTTTCAAATCTAGCATCAAAGATAATTGTGCCATCTAACATTAAATTAAGAAAATCGACATGTTCTTTCATTAAAATATTGTGATTATGTTTATCGATACGAAATGTTTAAGTTTAGGTGATCGTGCCATTAAGCTAATGTTAATTAAAATTAATAAAATCAAAATATTCTTCAGTTAATTCCCTAGGGCAACTATCATACAAGTCGAATATCATGGCGGTATATAACCCACGCAGTGGGCATCTATCCTCACTCATGAACCCAAAATGTTGCGAAAAGACGCGGCTGATAAAATCTGACCGGTAGATTGCAGAAACACCATGGCAATTGTGTGAGTTGTTATAGTTTTTCAAATATGCATCGTGATTTTACACCTTTGAAGTGTAAAGTTAGAAATGTTGTGAAAAATTATTATTTCGAATGAATTATTGATTAGAAATACTTTGTACAATCAAACATTTATGATTGCATATTTAGGCCTCTTAGTACAAGTGCTTCTCGCGCTTGAAAGATGTTATTTGCATTGATATCAATGAAGAAATAAACCGGTCCTTGTCCGTTAATTCCAGTTCTAGAAATATTGTTGGAAATGTCTACGCCGTTTTTCTCAAAAATCGTAGAAGAGGAAGAAAGTTTTAAATTTATCATTGGATAATGTTAACCCGCGATATTTTAGTAATTATCAGAAATATTGACGCAGGAATTTTAAAGGGTCCAGACGAAAAAATAAAAATATAAGTGTTTTTAATTTGAAATGTCACATGAGGTACAAATTGAATAAGAAAACTGTAAGTATTCGAAAAATAAAAGAAGTCCAGAGAAAGTCTACTTTCGCCGGTACGAAAAAAGAGACAGAATATACTATTGGAGAAAAGGATATAACATACGGACGAAAACATACTAATGAGGATAGTAAACATTTACACACTACACAGACGACCGACAATAATTGCTCCGGCCAAATTCAAGTAAAAAAATATATAAGATATTTAGTAATTTGAAGACCATACACTAGAAGCTATTACACACAAAATTGGAACGTCTCTTGCCGATTTGTAAGAGACATGCATATTATGTCTCTTACGAGTTAACATGATTTAATGGGGAAAAAATATAATGCAAGAACGAATATGCGCCTACGGTAACGGAAGACATTTACACGAAATTCAAATGGTCGACAGTATTCTTTATTCTTATCCATCAGTCCAATGGTAATCGTTGAAGATGAAAAATAGGATATTTAATACTATAACGCAAGCGTTCCTTAAAAAATTGGACTGACACGGGTCTTTGGACGACCCACGTCAGCCCAATCTGAAAAGGTGATAGAACATACGAGCTGACACTCGTTAACGGAGAAAATGAAAGAATATGCGAGTAAACATGCGCTAACGGAGGCAGCTGACATTTAATTGATAGCAAGCGCCTCTTGACGTGTAAATTGAGTTAGTCGAAACTTGGTTACAGTTGCCCTCCAACAAAATGGGGGCAGACAACCCCGGTCGACTAATAATTAGTAAAAATCGGTCGCTTGCGTTGCGCGTCAATCAATGGCGCGTGCCTTTTGATACTAACTTTTTATTGATTCTCCGACTAATGTCGGCAGTTGTTAACCGCTGACTCACCAATTACAAAGTCGTTTGTACGTCGTATGTGTAAATCTCGACACGTGCATTGCTTTTGACACATGAAATGAGTCGGTAACCGACCTTCTCTGACAAAAACCGGCAATTATTGGCCATTAAGTCACATTCAACAAAGTCAATCGTTTGCTTTGCACGTTAGGAAAATAGAGGAAATTAAAAAAAAATTGTTTACATAATTTATTTAAGTATAAAATGAAAAATATTCATTTATTTAACGTAAATTCTCTAACCAAACCTTCTCTGACCATCATATATAACCAGGAATATTAGGCGGTAATAACTTTAGACAGATACATACTATATACAAGGAGAGCCATCCATGGAAATTCTCCGAATTCTGCTTCAGTGCCTCCGAATATTCGCGGTTCTTTGGAAAAACCGCACTTATTTCTTGTCAGTAAGTAGGAGTTGCCATGATAACTATAATCCCAACCTATGATATTTTCAGGTTTAGGACAGCAAACCTGAAATTTTAAAATACTATTTACTTACGTTAAGAAATAAAAACGTAAAGAAATAAAAACTATAAAACAGATCGCAACAAATAATAATTATGACCCATCAACTGTTACAAAACTGTACCATAATAAATTAAGAAAAATACTAATACAAGAAATATACCCGGTCGTACCAAATAATAATAATATTTACTATAAATCTATCCCATACATAGGTAATGTATCACTCAAATTAGGAAAACTCTTAACTAATAATAAAAATATAAATAATATAACATGTACGTATAGTACCTTAAATAACTTGGGTAAAACCCTTATTAATAATAAAGAACAAATAGATAAACATAAAAAGAGTGGTATCTATAAACTTAAATGTAACGATTGTAATAGTGTATACATAGGTCAAACAGGAAGAGATTTTAATACAAGATATAAAGAACACATCGCCAGCTGGCGTAATAATAAACCAGACACATCTCACTTTGCTAAACATCTCATTGAAAATAACCATCACCCCCATACTGATAATTCCCCCTATATATTACAAATAAATACAAAAGGTAATAAACTTAATATCCTAGAAACATTAGCATTAAACAGACATAAAAAAGATATCAAGGTCAATATATTAAATGAACAACTAAATATAATATCATCACCCATTCTTAATATCTTCTAGATATAATATAAATATAAAACATTGATACTACAGTACCCTGGAAATTGTCTCAGCACTAATACACATATAAATATAAGTATATATAATAAAAACAAAAAAAATAAAAGAAATAAATATATGAATACACAAAACCGGAGATATGTAGAATTAGTATATTACCTTGTCCTTACTTTCAAATACCCTTGCTTTTGTATAAATATATTACCGATAATAAGATATGTAGAATTAGTGTATTACCTTGGCCTTACTTTCAAATATCCTTGCTTTTGTACAAATATATTACCGATAATAACTTCCATTTAATTTTATTACAAACACCGTAAAGTTTGCATTGTTTAACCTCACATAATAACAACAATTGAATTTATTACCCTCACTAAAATACTGGTATATTGTATAACACTCTGTAATATAATAAAACCTAGTCTGTGCCCCTGCAATAAACTCACTAACATAAACAATGGAAAAATCCGCACAAAGCAGTCTTCCGCTATTGTGTTTGAAACATATAAATGCTGTTGGTTGATCCTAAGAGTTAATCTTTGCTAATATCCCACCTGAAGATGTTGTAATACTACGAAACCTAGGTCGTGGTAAAGAAAGTAAAGAAAGTAGAAATAATACTACATCACATAGTTTCATTTAATTGTGAATAATGAATTTCTGCAAAATTAACGCCAAAGATATTCAATATTAAATACTTATCAAAAAACCTTATTATACTCATATTATTTAAGGAGGAAAATTCACCCTAAATAGAAAATCTTGTTTTCATCAATTCAATCAATCAAAATTGCTTTGTTGTATTTTTATTGTATTTATTTCATGACGTAAAAGTAGTATTTAAAAAGAAATATATAACACGTGAGTACTCCCACGCACGTACACACCAACATAGAGACCTGTGTAATATATATATAAATATAAATATATATATATATATATATATACACATATATATTTATATATATATATATATATATATATATATATATATATATATATATATATATATGTATATATACACATAACATTAAGTCAATTTCAATTACTCTTTTTTATTTCTTTTTATTTCGTTCCTTTCAGGGAGCTTTTCGTTCACGTTTCACGAGGCTGACATCTCTGAAAGTTTTACAAAGTTGCTAAAATTCGGATATCATTTTATGTAAACTAGGCGCATTATTTCTATTTTATTTTAATTATATAGTAATTTATACTGAACACGTAAAAATATATAAACCGTCATGAGTTCAAAAATAAAAGTTACAGTTTATCTCAGACACTTCTGCCTCCTCATACCAGCACGTAACATAACATGGCGGTATATAAGCGAGGAGAGAAAAAGGAGTAAATACATTTTACATTTACAATCGTTACCAAAACCCCATTTTAACACAATATGCACCTTGGGAATGTTTCCGTTAAATCCACAATGTGATGATCTCAAGTATTCCGCAAGTGATTTCGGTATGGGCGGCCAAATAGATTCGATGGGCTCTCTAAGAATGTCGCACGTGGGCAAGTCGATGCACGTTCCGGTCTCATTTTCTACCGTCTTGCATTCGTTGCCTGCGGACGTTTGTAAAAATTCATTGAAACAAAATTTGGTCCCATAATTATATTTAATTTTGTATTACGTGCAGTAGACACAGGATTAAAATGAATATAAATTATCTAGTGTAAATAATTTATTAATGCAATAAAAACAGTTTTGAAGTTGTTAAAATCATGATCACTATTATTAGAATTGATATTCAAGGATATATTATCAATTATATATTATAAAATTATATACAAAAAAAGTAGCTTGAGGAAAAAATAAGAGGAATTAATCGGTGTAAATGATTTTATATAGCCAATTAATATTGAATAAGTTGTTTATGAAAAATATTGTAGTTCAAATAATATTTACGAATTATTAAAAAAACAGAAAGTGTGGCTTTTTTAAGCGATAACATTGTTGAAACTGATATAATGAACATAATATGCAAGCGTTAGATGCTTGTAATTTCTATAAGGGGAAAGTTCCTGATGATATATAAAATACATTCGATACTTACCAATTGAAACTGATTGCGTTAAACATTTTACAGCAAACAATAAACACAAAAAGTACTGCAGCATACTTTTGATTGATTCCACCAGAAAGCGGTACAGACGGAACGCGTATCTGTTTTACACTCAAGGCTTCTGACTTGCTATCACGCTTATTTATATGTACATGTGAACATAATTATTCTGAGAGTCAGATTAAAAGTTCATAAACTAGTAAATCAACTTTCCTCATTCGTCTGCTCGCGAAGGGCGAAATACATTTTATTGGGAGATTTTCCCGAGTAATAATATTTTATCAAAAAAACACACTCGGTATAAGAAATTACCCATATCTTAGCTTGAAAAATGTTTGCATCTCAAATTTTCCTTGACTGGGACGCTTGTTCCGGAACCGGAGAATTCAATTCATCACTATTTCAACAGTCTCAACAATTTCCTTTCATCAGTTTTAGGAACGCGCCCTCGGCCTTACTGCTTAAGTGCTTATATTAGCTTTTCAAGTTCTTTAGGGAACGTTTGATCAAAAAAATACTTTGAGTTTCATCGATACCTTAAGAATTATCTGAAAGGAAGTTTAGTTTGATAAATTTCAATTCTAACCCAAAAATGTATTTATACGAAAGTTCCATTCAAATCGATCTGCTAGTCTTTGTGTAATATTCGAACGAACGGACAGACACACGGAAAAATAATTTTTTTAAGTTCACAGAAGCCATAATACATATTCCACTAATTGTTTCCAAAATATCTTGAATTTAGAGACACATCTCTGTTAAAGGTTTTTAAAAGTCCAAATTACATATGTGTTTTAGCATCTAAATAAGGTTGTTCATATGCAATCATATTTTGAAGTATTTATGGTTAATGGTTAAACGTTCCTTTTGAAATAGTTATATATCACTTTAACGTCATTTCAGAATGTTAAACATTTTATTATGCTGTCCGCTTTTAAGCTAAAATAATTTAACATAACCTTGTCGTCAAACAACGGAGAATAAACATAAATTTTGCCAATCTAGGATCATTTCAGGGAAGGCGACTAATGAAAAATCGGAAAATTTGTGTGAATTGAGAGGAACATTTCATCATTTTTAAAACTAAAATAGCTAAATATATAGAGTATACATATAACTTACACGAGAGAGAGGGAACTAGTAATGTCATTTATATATATATATATATATATATATATATATATATATATATATATATATATATATGTATATAATATATATATATATATGTATATATATATATATATATGTATATATATATATATATATATATATATATATATATATATATATGGTGTTCCATAACGGCTCACATTTTTATCGCTGGTTAACACTTCATATAGTTCTCAAACTTTGCTAGAGTGTATGTAAAAATTTAGACTTTTATAAGACGTGACTTATTGCATTTGAAATTCCAATCAATGCAACGCCTAGAGTTTTGTTAAGATTAGAAATAAAGTCATTTCTAAAATCGTTAAAAAATTAGAGATAAATTATTCAATAATTGAAAAATTACTAATTCTAGTTAACTATTACTTTCAATTGTAATGACTTTATTGTTACTTGTGCGTTTAATTTCCTAAATTGAAAGTGAGTACCGAATATATATCGTGCATGTCGATATTGTTTGAAGTGCAAGGAAGAAAACTTAATTCTTAGTAGTATTTTTTACATCTAGTTCCTTATAAATGACCAGCTTGACATATTATGTTAAATAGATATGGATATTCTTTTTGAAGATAATAAATTATGCTGTGGAAGTGAGACTCACTTGTGATAAATGTATTTCCTTTCTTCATTTATTTATATCCCGCGCGCCCGTAGTGATTGAAAGAGCGCTAATAATTGGGTATGCTAAAACAGCTGACACCTGTTAGTCAAAGTACATAAACGGACGTGTGTATATTATATATATATATATATATATATATATATATATATATATATATATGTATATATAGGGTTAATTTAATCCCTGTTGATATAATTCTTCAACTAAATTGAAATCAGCATTTCTCAAATAAATATAATTAAAAATAACGTTAATATTATTCTTAAATACTGATTTTATCGCTCAATTTTCAGTTATAGGACTCGTCATTGGTACTTTAAATAATGTTGATACCATAATCATTTTGTGTTATGAAATCTTGAATAATATTTTATACTGAGTTTGTATTGAGCTTGAACTTAACGAATGTTTGTAATTTATTCTAGGCTACTCTTGGTCCGGAACGGGTGTCACGTCACCCGAAGAAACCAATGAACAGGAATTAAATTTCGTCTAAAACATCATATTGAGATGATGACAATGGAGCTTAACTTTTTAATTATTTTAGTTCATTTTATTTGGTTTATGTTCTTCTAGAGAAACAAAAGTACGCTAAATAAAACATGGGTATTCCAGTGAGGAAAACGAGCGCGACCATGACTCAAATGTCGATTGCGGCTGGGGTGAAATATGTGTTTGGTTTCGGTTGAAAAAACTAGATAACTACGGAGTTATCGCATTATGTATTTTACCTACGTCGCGCTGAAGAGTACATTGTTTATGAATAACATTTATATGGATGGTCTTTATGTTGTTGTCATCACTATAATCGTATGTGGCAGGTCACATTTTATCTGTTATTTTATGACGGTTTATACAAATAAATTAACAAAAACTCTTGTCAGTAATTTACAGTCGCGGTATTGGTTGCTATTTAATTGTTACAAGTGACTAAGTAAATAACAATGAAAGAGTTCCACTTCTTGAAAACTTACAATTTATTATATTAAAATTTATAAAATTATTTTAAATTTACTTTTATAAAAAAAATGTGTTGTGCATTTTGTGTGCTTAAAATACGCGTGCAAAATAAATCAGCACGGCTTCAATCTCACACAAATCACAATTTATGGGAATCGTGGTAGAAGCGACATTACGTTAATATGTTATACACAGAAATAAAAGACCTTTAAATTTACATTAGTATATTTTTAACGCAATATTATTAATTGAGGTGCCCCAATAACAAAAAGTAACATCTAATCTTCAACGTTGTTAAGATATGTACTCATGTAAATATCACCTCATCAAATCGACCTGCTTAGCCAGGATATCCTCATAACCGCGGATGAAAAAAGCGAGGCATTCAGACAGAACTAGTGTGGCTTTAAAACGCCACAGATTGAGGTAATGTCATCAGAATAATGTTGCTCTGTGGGTACAAAACTCTTCGGCACTAGCGTTTCTAATAAATGTTTTAACTGTTTCCAACAGTATTTCACAAAAGGATCTCCGTAAATTGATTCTCAAGCACAAATTATTTCCATATAAAAATTATAAACAATTATTATATTATTTTAATATCCCTCCCTGATACTGTCCGATGTTGAATATTGAGTGTATACGTTTAATATATCTCAACTTTACGAGTCTAGAGGTATCCGCGTTCTGTTCACTCAACATCTTCATCTTCCTCACAACTAGACTTTTACAAGTCTAGAGGTATCCGCTTTTCTATTCACTCAACATCTTCATCTTCCTTTCAGACAGTTCCTACAACGGTTTCATATTTAAAAGAAAATTCAGCGATGCTCAAGCCTTCGAGACTTTTCGGTCTATAAATTGTACCTTTGTTCAGTTTTACAACTGTTTACGAAAACTTTTTTTTAAAGCTCCCAACCGCTGTGTTTATTCCAGAGCACTTACTGATGGTTACCGCGCTATTGCCACATAGACACAGAAATGAACTGATACCGAATAGTATTTGCGGGTGTCTTTCTTTTACATTTTGCTTTGTTGATGAATTTTATAATATCATGAGGTTCTCATTTCTTTGGATATTTTGTCACGTAATAAGATTTATTATTCATTATAGTATTATCGCTATTTAGCGGTTATGCCATATCTGATACTGTATCTATTGATAAGTATACATACACACACACACACCCATATGTGTGTGTGTGTGTGTGTATGTATATATTTACACATGTGTATATGGGCATATATATTTACATTTTTTAAAAACATTTTTGAAATTTTGATTGAATTTTCTACTGACCAATTACGCAAAATTTCTTTGATATCAACTCACGGGCAAGGAGATCTACGGGCTGACTTTAAGTGACTGTGTGACAGTTCTATTATTGATTAACAAATTAATCTATATAGACTGAATATTATTGTATAAATACAAAATAAGTTAGGCTATGAAAGTAGATTAAATCTACAGCTACTTGCTGCCATGGAAATAACAATGCCAGATTCCGTCCCACCAAGAATCTCCGTGTAAAGTAAACATAATATTGTTAAATTCATAATAACAATTTAGATTTCTATTAATAATAATTTTAGTCTAATTTTCTTGTGGCTTATTTAAACAGATGAAAGTTTTTTAAAATTTTTTGCCGAAGATTAAACGTCAATATATTTAAGAAAAAATTTAAAATGTTACTTTCAGATACAAAAATCTTTATGAAACAAGATCAACGTTCTTCAAAATCTTTGCATCCCGAGAAAGTTTGTAGAGTTTAGCTGTTTCTTTTATTTTCTCCAGTAATCAAAATGTTGGTGGACATTTTTTTTGATAATTTTTAAACTTACACTTTATAATACGAACGACTTTCCATACACTGTATTTTAGTCATCAATCAAAATCAATGTATACGTTAAAAAAATGAATACGTTTCGGAAATTATGTATCGAATCGAAGAAGCTGTATTTCATGTAGCAAATAAAAATGTTGAATGTGCTTGAATCGCTTGAGAAAGTTTTCATTAAATATTAGGGGTAATGGAGAGCGTTTTTCTTCTAATTGTCTGGTTGCTTTGGTTTAATTAAATTTTAAGTTATGTTAATATTTTCATTAATATTGTTAAAAGCGGAGTTGTTATTCACAAATTCGATGTGATGCACTTAATAGCAGAAAGATCAATAATACAATAAATCTCCCAAAATACTCGTAAAAACTTAGTACTGAATATAGTTTTTATTTTGTTTACTTAGACTATAAATTGATTAATATTGTATATGTCAGTTTTAATTTCTCATATATGTATTCCTCATATAACGAATGTTATAATCTTTTGATAAATATTTACCACTGATTTATTCAAGGGCTAGAATCGTGTGACTTGTTCGATATCTTGAGAGATCCTTAGTTATTAGTCAGCGAAATGCACGTGACCCTTTATGCTGATAGTTAGATATTCTACGGTTTATATTACATTATATATCAAATGGCAACGAAAAATAATGGTCAAGTGTTATACTATATTGCTTGAATTTAATTATCTCTGGGTGCGCGATAGAGACTGTCTAATTCTTAGCCACTATATAGGAAACTATACCCTTTATCCGAAGTGCTTCGCAGCTATTTCGACACCTCCAAACTGCGCTTGAGCTACTGAAAATGCTGGTTTTTAGGGTTGCGTACCTTAAAAGGAAAAATGGACTTCTTACAAGATCATGCACTCAATCTGTCATTATATCAGTAATATTCTTCAGAAACCACTTGAGGTGAAAACTTAAAATTTTGGTTGGGTGAAATTGTAGTTAAACATATTAACCCCCAAATACGATGATAGCTAAAATTTGAATACGTTAATTTATAAATATTAGGTAGGGTAAATATAGTACATGAAATTTTTTTTGAAGAGAAACTTCTTAGGCGGCGATTCGATAATCGATAAGTGGGCCAGATTTGAGAGTAAAATTTTATGGTCGTATCACTTTTAGGCAAATTTCGTTACATGAGAGAGAAGAAAGACGTAGAGAAAAAGAGAGCTATATAGTCCGACGTTATGGAAGTGGAGTAAAAGAGAGCAACGTATACGCAACGATATAAAGCCATTGAATATATATGTGTATCGCATGCGCGCGTTGTAGATATACACTTCAGACGCTACGTATGAAAAGCTGAGATACCATACATACGTTGCGTTATTAATATTTATCTTGGTGTCTTGTGATTATTTATGTTTGTTCTGTGATTGTTTGATTATATCCGTGAAGAGTTATTATGTAAGTACATTTAAATTATTAAATTTTTTTAGTTGAAAGTTGTCTATCTAAATTTATATGAACATTTTATTACACGTTTACGTCGATTTGCAATGATATTTTATTAATTTTTCTGAATGTGTAGCATTAAAATCTTCTTATTAACGTATTTAGTATAATCTCTTGACTTACACTTATTATATTCTTTCCTTCTCTTTCTCTGCCGTCTTACCTCTTACTATTTATTATGAAATGGAATTTCAGATCGCCAAAGAAGTTTTACTTCTCTCAAGTGTAGTGAGTTGCCCGCGATTTTTTTACCTCTCACCTACTTTTGAAACTATTAAATAAAAATTTTGAAAAAGGTACTTTTTTAGAAAGTCTGTAAGAAACATTAGCCATCATTCTAGATAACTTTCGAGATATTCCTCATATCTTCAGGCATTTAAAAATGGAGTAGGTATTTACATTTTTCTATATTCAAAGCTGATTTTGTTAGAAACCAAGCGATATCGAAACTTGAAAGTTGTATTTAGAAAGTTAGTATAGTAATACATGTCATCGACACACATTTTGCGTACATTTTTCAGCACGAACATTTTAAAATATTCGTAAAACAATCAAACGGAATTTAAATAAAGGTAGTAAGAAATATTTTTTTATCATTCTACAAATAATGTTTAGTATGTTTGACAGGACATGGCATAAAGAATAAATATTTTTTTTTCTCAATTTTAAATGGCATACATAAAAAAATATTTATCACATTTTATAAAATTAATATTTGCAAATAGTTTAATAGACGTACTGTGTACGCTTAAATGTTCATAAGTGTCGAAATATGTATGGAATCCTCGTAGTGCCAGTTCTATTCGTGTTTGGTAGGTTTTTTTTCATGGCCATATATAGAGACTAATTTTTGTTACAGAATATTCTTATGTATTTATATATTTATACGTATTCTAAATTCGAAGTTTGTAGTTTACGAGACATTTATTTATTCACTCCTCCATATCAGCTATCTCATTGATAGATCATTAAAATATTAAGGTCACTTCCAGAAGAGCTAGAAACTTCAAATTTGTCACATACGTAATATTTAAGACATTCACAAAAGAAGAAGGAATAGAAATTTAGGCATTGTTGAAAAAAAATAGTTTATTTCATTCTATGTATCAAAGCCATGGATGCAAGCCTGGAATGGAAACCCAGAGATAAATTATATGCTATAAATACAAGATCCACTTAATTACGACAAAATGCAATTATTTTAACAAAGGGTGAAGTTCGAAAGACGGTCATGTCAAGTGCTTATTTTTTCTAACAAAATTACACTAAAAGTCTACATCCGGCCTATCGACTTTAATTCCTATGGATTAAATAAAGGAAACATTATTTTTAAAGAGATGTTTCAATTCAGATATGCCAATAAAACAAAATACCAAGAAACCGAATTTTTAAACCTTCATGGTACTCTATATGTACAAGTTATGTTATATGCCAGGCTATGGGCATGACCCACCGAATACCATTTATTTTATATTATTTTTAATTCCGCACATGGAAGTACCGAGTTGTCTACTGGAATTGGACAAAATTAATCTTAACGACGTCCTTTATAATTGCGTTATGATCCAGGTGCCTAGTTTTGGGTCAATGTGTGGATTGACTATTTAAGTTTCTAATGTATAATAATCGCATGTTAAGCTTTTCTGGATCGTATATTGAGCCGATTTCATGGTATTTGTGATGCTTACATTTCTTTAGGAAGGATGTTAAAGGGGATTGTGGGGAGTTTATTAAGTTAATTGGCATTATGATGTTTTGATTTAGCGTGTTTGTATATTAGATGGTATTTTGATTGCAATAAATAGCTTAAAAGCGATCATTAATTTCGACTTTGGCTTCATGCAGAAATTGCTACCTGTAACCATTAAGTTCGCTATTGCTTATAGAGCTTACATTCATTAAACATAACGCTTCATACTTGTGGAGTAGACCATAGTATAGTTTTATTTTATGCCATAAATACCATGTGCATATAGACCATATAGTTTTATTCTATGCCATAAACAGTTTGTATTATATAAGCACTAAAGTAATAAATTTCATCAAAGCACTAATAGATATTGGGTCTGCTGTTTTCTCGTATGGCCAAACTTTGATTCGCATCGCCTAGAGTAAAGTAGTTAAGGCGCAAAAGCATAACTGTCGAATACAATTAATTAGCATCTACCGGTACAGAAAACAGACACAATTTGTCTTTTATGAAATTTAAAAACTGACGTCGCTTGTGTAATGCCGCTAATTATTACTAAATTTCAATTGCCTTAGAAAAAGAAAAAATAAGTAGAAGGAAAATTGCAAATGTAAATAGATGATTAATATTACCGCAGAGGTGTAAGTCATCAGAACTTAAATAAACTCGAAATGAAATCTCATTAAATTTAGTTTGCTAGAGAAGTATTGATGAGTAGTTAGAGTTTTGCAGATGCAAAACGCACTGTAAAAATTATTTTTAAGAGATTAGCAGTAAGGAGTAGTGTCATAGAAGCAACCAATTTCTTATGGAGCTTTGCCAGAGAGGTGTAAGTGAGTGAATCGGAGCTTTGCACAAAGATTTATTGAATTTATGTCTATCATCACATTGACCTTAGCCGCCTTACGTTCTTATCTCTCGACCGTTTCGTCATGTGATCAACATTTTTTTTTAAATTTTGCTTATGAAAGCGATAAATATCTGAAAAAAAAATTACAACCGTCAAGTTCATGTTGTAATTTCCCCGGGTCACGCACGTCAGTTACACATGGCTCGTTCTGATATCTTGACTATTTTTGGTGTCCTGAATGATAGCGAGAAATTCGTCAATATGATAATTTCGTTTTTGCATTTGTTCTGTAAGCGTTACTTGCTTTGATTGTACATATACAAAAAATGTTTACTGTCCTTAGCTTATTCCAAACTCGTCTAATATATAGCAATTTTTCAATACTTCTACGAGTACAGACAGACTCATTTTATTCATCAAAGTAAATTATATTTTTGTTTGAATTTACAAGATTTTAAAATTTAGATGAAATACATAAAAGTTTACCAGTAATAGGGATTCTATTTTTTGCTAATCTCACGTGAAGATTTCAGTAACAATACGGTGAAGGTTTATGAAAAAAATAATAATAAAATGATCACCATATGAACCGTAACACATCTAATGTTAAATAAATAACATGAAGATTTCATAATAGGGGTTTGATCAAGCGCGTACCAGTATTAAACGTTGTAGTGATTAAACGTTTTATTTTGGCACGTTAGAAAATAGTACCCTTTATAATTAGTCAAAAAAAAGGCAAAAATCATAGATACATTACGAATTAAATTACGAGGTATCTCGTGATTAACTATCGAGTGAAGAATTGCAGGTTATATGGCGGCGGCCAGCAGTATACATTTATACGTATTAGTACAAACTGTGTAACTTACGATCACAATAACATCTTCAATAATGAAAACTTATCTTCTATCAATAAATAGCCACTAGAGTCTTTAAAAATAAAAAAATTCATGATAACGTAAAAAAGAGTTTTTAATTATCTATATCAGGCCTATCCAACATACGGCCCCTGGGTCACGATGCGGCTAGCAAAGGTCCTGCATCCGGCCTGCGTGCTAGTTAATCTTTAAAATCATAAATAAGATATTGTGCAAATATCCAATAAAAACATGTCTATGTTAGTTGCATTATACTAGTCTATAAATTAATCTTTAACTGATAGTCATAATTAATAACGTGTATATATTGGTAGGTATGTTACGGAAGCCGGCGTAGCAATACGGGTTCCTACAACAACACGTCGGTCTAATTTTTTCCAACGAATTTATACGATCGATTCTAATCTCCCGCGAACATACTAGTATTGTAATTGCAAGGAATAATCAACCTTATAGTCTTCGCTATAGAGCCTATATTAGCTTGCGCATGTACTCACACGTAGGCGACGATTGCGTCAGCTGGTGCCCCAATGTCTAAACTAGATACCCCTGGTACCTACTAGAAATCTCTCGATGTTTCCTTGGGTTGCTGATATAAATAGCCACAGTAGTCGCCGCGGAGTCAGTTCATGTTTGGACACGAAAGCGAAACAGAAGAAGAAGTGCGATAACCAGCGAATATCTATGGACGTTCATAGTGATAAATATCGAACTGCTGAATATCTCTCTTGTGATTTGGCTTTGTCGCGTTATGGTTAAATAAAGTTTGTCGTCTTTCGAAAATATCGGCATTTTCTTCAATATCAAACCCGGAGTACGTAACAGGTATTTAAAAATTTACTTATGAAATTCTCGTACACCACGATGCGCCCTCCTCACCTACCCGTTTGACACCCACACAGCCAGATCGCATTCAGCTGGCCAGCGAAGCTTGTCAACGACGCACGCAAATATTCTGATTTTACTCATGTTCGGTTGCGATTATGTTACACTTATCTATTTCGTAAATCAAAAATGCAAGCTTGAGACACCAAACTATAGGAGAATTGATATGTCCCAGGATATCGAATCAACTTAAAAAACACAATTAAAGAAAATGCGTTTTCTATAGTTTCGCTCTCGACGAAAGTACTGATAAGTCAGATACAACGCAGTTGGCAGTTTTTGTAAGAGGAGTAACAGAAGACTATACAGTGACCGAGGAATTGCTTGATTTGCGTTCAATGAAAGATACAACCACAGGACAAGATATCTATGAAGAAATAAAGAGTTGTATGGAAAAATATGGAAATCTTTAGGGCTTAACTACAAATGGTGCACCAGCAATGACAGGAATAGCAAATGGTTTTGTGGCATTAATGCGCAATTGCGTCACACACACAATCATACAGCTTTATTGTATACTCCATCAAGAACAGCTATGTGCAAAACTACTTGAGCCGAAACACCTGATGGATAAAGTAGTGCAGGTAATCAAGTTTATACGTGCAAGAGGACTGAATCACAGACAATTTCAGCCTTTTCTGTCTGATATAAGTGTAGATCATGAAGACACCGTATACTTCAGTCGCGTTCGCTGGTTTAGCAGAGTAGCCACACTGAAGCGAATCTATTCTTTGCTCAAAGAAGTACAGTTTTATCATGAAAACAAAGGACAAGATATTAGTTTTCTAACTGATGAGCAGTGGTTGGCTGATCGGGCTTTCCTGGTTTACATAACTAAGTATCTATCTGATATTAACCTGAAACTGTAAGGAAAAGATCAACTTTATACGCAGTTATATGCACACGTTCAAGCTTTTATAAAAAAACACATATTCTCGGAAAGACGACTGGAATAAAAACAGTTGGTACATTGAGAGACCTTATCTTCAAGAGATCAAGAGACAATGAACTAAGGCAAATATATGTCATTGTTACAAAGGTTGAGGAATGAGTTTGAGGAGCGATTCATAGACTTTAAATCACAGATACCCAACATGAAAGTATTTAAAAATCCATTTAATGTTAAAATTGAAAGCGCCGAGTTAAACCTACAGTTGGAATTGATTGATATACAAAGAAATTATCTCCCAAAAACAGCATATGATTGTTGCCTTCCGAACGGACTGATTGAATTTTATAAAAAATTTATTAACCTCAACCAATACCCAAACCTTACCAAATTGGCTTTTCAACAAATTTCCTTATTTGGTAGTACATACACTTGCGAACAGCTGTTTTCTCGCATGAAACATAACAAGTCAAAAACAAGATCATCTTTATGAGACACCCATCTTAAAGGCATTCTGCGCATAGCCACTTCTAAAATAGACAGCTGACATAGATGCACTGTGCAAACAAATAAAATATCAGTCGTCTCATTAGTGCGACAATTTGTTAACCAGAGGCTTTCTTTTTTTTTAATTTAAAATTACCGTTTTCTATATATTTAAAGTTCACTACGCTATTTACCGGCTACTGTTTCAAATATAATAAATTTTAATATTACGCATTTACGACTAAATTATGTAAGTTTCATATTTTTGAAAAGAACGTTTGCCCAGCATTTTTTTTCTATCAGAAATTAAAATAAATTATATAAACAGTATTTCTACCTATGCGCCCTTGATGTTTAAGCCATCCTCGTAAAACGTTAGTATTCTTTAATAAGTATTTACTTGTAAAACAGTACATTTGACTCTATAATTTAATGCATTAATTAAAGAAATTATGGCTTATCGTTTACTTATTTTTTTTCTCATATGGCGTATGTAATAATAGAAATTAAATCGAATATCCAGTTTCGATAGATGAGTTTCCGCAATAATATATGACTCGATGGTCATTAATATTATTGGACTAGTTAGACGGATAAGTGATGTGTGTTCATGTGTTATCACATTTGATATCACTTCAAATGTTACAACTCTTTCCTGTATATAATCGAGATTTTTTTTTATTTTATGGCGAAACATGTTAGGAAGTCTTGACTCATTCTCTCAATTGCTTTCCGATTTAGAAATATTAAATAATAATTGTATTGTTATTTAAACTTATTTATTACTTAATTCATCTCAAGGACTTATTTAAACTCTTTGAGATGAATTAAGTAATCCATTTTAGCGCGCAGTAAACAAATAAGGATATTAAAAAAACCTGTTAAGTACGAATAGAATTTGCGTTACTAGGGTACCGTTTACACTCAGGTATGTAAATATTTAAGGGTTCTCAATACTTTTATGTAAATATATCTATCTAATTTATTGTATTTAATTCATACGTATGACGAACTTATTATCACGAGAGCAATCTCTTACAACTAACCATACATCAGTTCAGGACCGCTCAACGAACGACCGGGAATCGAACCCGACTCCCTGCGGTGCACCGCGTCGTCAATGGCCGTATACCTTGTGATCAATATAACATACTACGGTGACGACAAAAAAGAAATATACTACCCTAGTATATATTTTAAAAGGCGTAAAAGTTTCGCGGGTTTCTCATTGGGTGCACTTATATTACATTTTTCGTGCTCCATCGAATAATTTAATTCAAATGTATCTTGAAAATATTTTAAAATCAAAAAAGAACCTTTCGGTTTTTAATGTTGAACATTTTTAACAATTTAAGTAATTCTAATTCGCTAAAGATTTAAAAGTATTCAGTGTTTGCATAGTATTTAATACAAAATTCGAACTGTTCAAAAATTACACAGTAAGTACACCACTATTTCCTCGCTTCTCTAACTGAATAACTGGGAAAGCGGTAGTATCTTTTTTAAAAGAAAATGAAACAGAAATTCACCCAGTCTAAATTTTGATTTTGCAAAAGAAAAAACGTGAATAAGTTTAAACTATTCTCGAAAATTACGAGTAAATTCTTGTTTCAATACCATCCATTAGTATAATGTCATACTCATACGAGTATGAAAAATTAAATGAAAACTGAGAAAACCGTTACCAACGGTACATTTATTTCGTTGCTTATCTAAGCGAGTATCGGTGCAACAGTAAAGTACTCTGAACTCGGAAGTGCTGGGTTCGAATTTGTTAATTGCTACTTTTTATTAATTTGTGTAAACTAAAGTTCGATAAAAAACCACTCAGTCTCAGTTCCGATTTTACGAAAAGTGAAACATTTATGTTTCCATTAAAACTATTCTTTAAAACCATCCAAGAAATTAATTCATTTGCATTTAGACACCATTTATAGTATTGGCCAGTAGGTTTTTAGCCACAATTTCGGAACTTTTCTAGAAAAATTCTTGAAACTTCTAGTAGGTTTTATCAGATATTTAGGAATATCTGTCCATGTTTGTCCTGTAGTATTATTTTGCTCGTGATGTAATTGGACTAGTGTAAGTGCGTACGCGTGGTTGTTGCGAATTAGCATTCTGAAAAGTTATAAATTACTGTAGCCTGAAAAGGTATTTAGCTAGGATATTGAATTCCGTGTCATTGTGAATAGCGTGAGGAGCACCACTCGGAGCCAAAATGAGACAACAAAAATATTTATCGAAATTTTATTTAAATATAAACGGGCCATAAATATAAACGGGACATAATTTTATTTAAATATATACTTTATATATATTTTGTACCGTCGACTCCGAATTAAATTTTGAAAGGCGGTACAAAGCATATGATATACTTTATCGTCAAGCTTCCAATTAGCGATAGCACCATAAATAGTTTGTGCCTGCTCTTTGTTTGTAACTTTTTCTAATTTTGGCCAAGCAATATTATCTATTGAAAATTGTTCTTATTTAGCACTTCGAGCGTCCAGATCTGGTGACAATATGCCATATCAGTGAACAGTAATGAAATTTGGTACTTTATTTTGAAAGTCTATCTAAATTATTTCTGCTCATTCTTTTAATTTTTCTGTGCCATTTCTTTGGATTGCTGACTTATTTATAGGAAAATTCTTAAGTTTTTAATTTTTCTATTATTTATAAGAACATTCATAGTGTCATGACTATACGCCAATTGCAGCTTGGTGAATGAAAATGAATTATCTGTTGTTCTCTTTTGTTTCTTTTTCGTATCCAAATATTTCCATTACTAAATATTAATTTGGCCCTGGTTTCTCTATTTCTGCGTTTATATCAACCATTAAGATTACATTTACAAAACATTGCCCCATGGCTCTATCCGATTTGTTGTAGAATTAATCGATTTGCATTTCTTGGATTTTTCTGTAGATGTGTTGGATTGAATCGGAGAGTTATTTCAACGTGGATTTTAACGCCTTTCTTCGATATTACAATGACGTCGTACGCTACGATATTTTTCTGATAAATATGTTATAAAGCCAATTTTGTTAAAATTATTGTCTGCGAATCATAATTTAATTGTTACGTCTAAATTTATTCAATTTTTGGCCTGTTTCACAATACGACGCCACTTTTCGTGAACTCTCGCTTTCCTTGCACATTCGTGCAGTAGTCCGTTGAAGGTCTTTATTTGACCTTTTCACCTCATTGGTAATGTGCCGTATGGTCTGATGGCTTCGACTTTACCCTGCACTATTAGGCCGTCTATGAATTTGCATTCACGCCGAGTTATACGTCCAAAGAAAGTAAGAATACGATCTTTTATTCTTCTTGATAATCTTTGTTTGATGTCCAGCTTTCGAAGAATGGTCTCATTTTTTCGGAATACCTTCCACGATATTCCAAGCATTCTTCTCCAGCACCACATCTCAAGGGATGTAGTGCTGAAGAAGAGTCCTCGATATATATATATATATATATATATATATATATATATATATATATATATATATATGCATACATACATACAAAAATTCAATTCAAAATAATACTTACCTTATGAATAGGTTATTGGATTTATTAAGTTCTTTACCTATTTCTTTGAACAAAATGCACTTTTTTACATTTTCCTGATGTCGTTGGTAAAAGTTTGTACATGTTAGTTTTTATCACTGGGACAACATATTAAACCTTTATTTTTAACAAAATTTGGAAATATTAAACTATTAAATTAATAGACACTTAAATGTATCTGGACCTGGTTATGTTAAAAACGAGAGTTATTGTTGGGAAGAAGACGCAGCTAAATACTAGGCAACTCTCCTAATCTACTTTTATAAAGCTAATAAATGCTTGATAATGAGGCAAATGGGGCATTACTGCAAGAGTTTTGTTGGTAATGTTGCGTCAACTAACGGATACCTGTGGAGAAAATATTTTATGGGTATCAATTATTTCTGTGACAGAAATTCCAGTTGCTGAAACCTTCAGGTTTGATAACGTCATTTTAAAATAATAAATACTTCAAAAATCTTGTACCAAAGTAAATGACGTCTCCTCTTTATGTTGATTAATAACATGCTATTTGAGTGTGTGAGCTGATAACAGAATTTGTATTATGACTGGTTTTCCCATACGCGTTTTTATTGAGTACCCATGGGTATTTTAATTATCGTAATGTTTTGTTACTTCTGACTGGAAATAGGCAAAAGTTGTTAAATAACAAGTAGTAAAACATTAAAATTGATAAATGTCATTTTATGTAGGTTTACGTATATGGTTAACAATATAACAATAACTATACAAATCACTTGTCCACTAATTCACTCACAGATGACATCACAATCTTCATCGAATTGTATTGCTATCTAGCTAAATCGGATAGTTGAAGAGAGAGCAATCGACGAAACTAGCTTCCATGTTATTCTTTATTTACTTTTATTAATTGGCATAAATTTTAAATTAGTAAAAATTGTGTTGAATAACACGTAAATATTTGTTTGAGTATTCTAAGATTTTCAGCGTATTCATAGATATATTTAATAATTTAGCTGCCGCATATGATGAAAGAATTGATTTCAATAATTTTACATACATTATCGTAAGTTGACAGAGTGTGTAAAAATCAGAAGTAATCGTCTACGTTAAAACTTCCCCCGGTTTGCTAAATTACGAAGGCGCATGTAAACAAAACAGGCGAAAATCGTTTAAATAAATTAATCTGTATCCCGGGCATATAAAATGTTGATTATGTTTCTTAAGTATAAAGGCACGTAACCTACACAACATTTACTGTTTTTCTCCTCAGTTAAACAATCTTAACAACGCGTTCCCCTTATTTCTAAATACAATAAAACTCTATGAATTTTAAGATTATGAAGTATTTGGCCAATCAAAATAAAGCAAAACTTTACATTTGAAGACATTCAATATAATATATAAAAAAATGCAAGAGTCTATAAGTTCATACTACTTTTGTCTCCTTTGATCCTCCCTCATATCCCGTCGCCACGATTCATTCCCTGTATAAATGTAAGGATATATGTATGTTCCATATACTTAGCTATTTTAGTTTTAAAAATGATGAAATGTTCCTCTCAATTCACACAAACTTCCGATTTTTCATAAGCTGCACTCTCTGTAATAGGCATATTTGCGGAAAAAGTACGCTAAAATTACACTAAATTGGCAAGATTTATGTTTATTCTCCGTTGGTTGATTTTAAGGTTATGTTAAATTATTTTAGTTTAAAAGCGGATAGTATAATAAAATGTTTAACGTTCTGAAATAATGTTTCAGAGATACATAACTATTTTAATAGTAACGTTTAACCATTAACCACAAATACTTCAAAATATGATTGCATATGTGATGTAATTATTTAATTATTAAAAATAAACAAATTTGCAGCATCGAACTCGAGATACACACGTGAAGCTGGTTTACAAAAAGACAAAATAACAAACCTTATTTAGATGTACAAATACATATGTAATTTGAAATTTTATAACTCTATAACAGAAGTGTGTTAAGGATATATTTAAGATATTTTGGTCTTCACGTGTATATACGTAAAATATTGGGTTGGCTAATAAGTTTTTGACCCGTAGTTAACAATTTTTATTAAAAAATTTATGTGTTACACTAAATTTAGTTTAAGTATGCACTATTATTATTTACCACTGACAATATGGCTTTCTTGTAAAATTCAGGTGACTTTGATTCAAAAAACTGTGCGAGGTCATTTTCGAGATCTTCTTTAACGTCGAATTTATTTTCACGTAAATATTTACTTAGAGTTCTGAATAGATGGTACATGATCAGAAGGCGCTATGTCCGGCAAATATCCAGCTGAGATCCTTTAATTTATCACGAGTACGTTTTTCAACATGTAGTCTAGCATTATCACGTAGAAAATCAACTCGATCCTGTTGACTACTGAATTTGTTAGCTAATCGGTCCAACTGTTCACTGTAAATATCTGCATTAATTGTAGATCCCTCTGGAAGCAACTTCCAATGTATAATACCCTTGCCTTTCCGCCAGCAGCTGAGCATCATCTTTTTGGAACTTATGTCAGGTTTGGACACTGAAATTCTTGTTTCTCCGACAACCAGCCATTGACGTTTGCGTGTATGATTGGCATACGTAACTCACTTTCTCATCGCCAGTTACTAACTGATTCAACTAGTCGTAGTTACGTTTCAATGTCAATAAATTTGACAAGTATCAACTCTGCACTGAAGGTGATATGATGGTAATTCGGGGGGTATCCAAACACCGTATTTTGAAATTTTTCTCAATTCGTGCAAATGTGTTTTTATGGTGCCATAACTGCAGTATAGCTCATCTCCCAGTTAACGAGTCGTTAGTCTAAGATCCTCTTTAATTCGGCATCGTAATCGTTGAACATGCAAGTCAAAAGGACTTCCGGTACGGGATTCGTCCTCAAGATCGTAGTCCTCATTCTTGAATCTGAACCAAATCTTTGCCATCGCGTAAGATACCGTGGGCCCGCCAATCGCATGACGTTATTTGTGGCAGTTCTTGCATTGTGATTCAGACGAAATTCGTAAAGAAATAGAATTAGTATTTGATATCGGTTTAAATCAATTATATTTTATGTAAATCACTTAAAGCTTCGGCGCTGACTGTTGTCAACTGAATGAACTTTGGCCTATTTATACCCTATAGTAAACTTTCTAGTTTCAAGATTATTTCCATAAAATTCCCGAAGTTGTGGCTAAAAACTTATTTCATATATATATATATATATATATATATATATATATATATATATATATATATATATATATATATATATATATATATATATATAATCTATGAATCCATGAAACCAAAAGAACTACGTATAATATTGAAATTAGGAAATATTTTAAAAAATTAAGAAATAAGTTAATAACATATATTTGAATGTACTACTGAGTTGTATCATTGAGCTAATTATTCTATAATTTTAACTGGTCTATATTTTAGGTCCCGGGTAAGAAATTTACCTATATAGAAATAAAAGTTAGGTTGAAGAATATTATTACGGTAGGAATTTGAGATATTAACAAAAAAGTCTTCTGTCATGTCATTAAAGTTATCTACAAAACAAATATTATTGTATTGTCAGTGTGTAAAAGAAGATCTGGTTCAGAACACTCTTTCGTTCTCTACCATACTCTGAATCCACATACATAAGTTGAAAATTATCAGTCGTTTCTTCGAGAATGATAATAATTTTAAAATATTTTGTTTTGATTTTCCAACTACCAGCTTATGCTCATTATATTTCCTAAAATATAATGAGCATAAGCAGACAAGGAAATTCCCGTGTTGCGGACGTGATCTACTGACGGTAATAAAAATAATACTTTTGTTTTCAAAATACATACAAATGTGGCACACCACCATCATTTATGTAAACAGTGATAAAACTATTCGATTCATTTAAAATGAGTTATGTGTAAAACCAGTTATGTAAACTAGACAAAACTAAAAACAAAAACTTAAAAACTTAAAGAAAAAAACAAAAGCACTTGCAGATAAAGCTTCTGAAAATCGCTACATCGACTTTAAAACGTTAATATATGGAAAAATACGCAATTTATAAAAAAAATGTTCCACTACCGGCTCTTGACCACCATTCTAATATGTATAAATGGATAAAACAGGAAATTTACTTTATTGAACCACTTCATCTTTGCCCAAGTTCGTTATACAAGATAGGGCTAGTGTTGTCCTATTTTGCGAATAGGACAACACTAGCCCTGTAGCAATAATTGCCAGTATTCACTTCCCAATACGTTACTCGACCTTAGCCATTCCACGAATGTAAACTTACGTCGATAATATAATATCAAATGGTTGGCAAATTTACTACTGATAGTGCTATCAAATTTTAACTTCGCACTCGAATAAAACTAATATTATCTTGTGATATGCCGGCTAAAACCGGTAGAATCAGATAAAATTATTTATAACCATTTTACGACCCAAAATAATTGTTTCCAAATCCACGGGGATTAACCAAAGTCAATCTATTAATAATAATTCATAATAACTGGGTATGGAAATAAGCAAGATTTATCTCTGATAAAGATATTGGATATTAGTTTCACCACAATTCACCAATAATTTACATAGTGAAGTATTTTTATATGTCCATGAAAAAGAATCATATATTCACACATGATAATAGAGAATAGGTGAAAATTAAAAATTTTGTATCTCAAAAAACAATATTTCTGCACACAGGTTACGATTTAAGCGGCTATAGCATACAGTTCATTAAACTATATAGACAAACTTATAGTTCCTTTTAAAATGTTGGACAATTCACATAATACCGATCTGACTGGAAGCGAATTCAAGTACTTGTCTGCTTTCAGTATGGGATTAAGCTCTAGCAACTTACTCATATGTCACTATATGTATTACCGTATTATTTCTTATTAAAAAATGAATGCCTTGCAAATATTATGTGTGGCTGGTAACAGGTCAACAGCGATTCGCCCGGATATTTTGCTATACAACTAGCTATAGGGCGTCTTCCAGTGTGTTCGAATTGATTACACTGATCGGATTTAGCATTGCCCTCTTTTTTTAAAGGTAGGGTGACACTAATCCGCTAATCCGGTTTACATATAGCTATAAATATATATATATATATATATATATATATATATATATACATACATATATATATATATATATATATATATATATATATATACATATACATACACATACAACATTCAATTGCTCATTTTATTCAGACGTGTCGTCATCAAATATTATGGAGAGTCTTCTTAAAAAACGATTATTTCAACTTTTCAGAGTTTCACAAATGTTTTCCACTTTTCTGAAATTTGCTTTTGAGGAAATAGCAAAAATTCCATATTTAGTTACTAAGATCAGAAAGTAAATCCCATCAGACTAAGCATTTATACATTTCGGTGCTATGTGTGACACGTTCTAAGGAATTTATTCTCTTTATGCTCTTTCGTACTTCCTGCACTTGTTGTCCATGTAAATGCATCTGCACTCGTCGTAATGGAAGTAAGTGGAAGCTTCGTGTTCCCTCAACGTTTCTCTTAGGATACATAAAATTACTCCATTTCCAGACCTCCTTTAATTTTTATGTGGCTCTAGCTTGGAAGTTGGAAACCAATGAAACAAAAGCTGAAAGGCATACGCAGATATGAAATCTGCTATTTTAATTTACATATTGTGTAATGACATCTATGTGGTATCCTTGTAATCTATATTTATGGCTTTGTCTATTTGTTTTCGATTGGCTAATATATTTTATTATGGACTTTTTAGAGCGTAGGATGCTGTTACCTATACCTTATAAAATTTTACTTATTTTTTTAGATATGGGTGAGGGAGGCCACTTTACGTTTATTTTTAACTTAAATTTGGCGGTTCTTCATATAAAATGGTATTTTACCTTTTTATTTCTAAATTTATTTGATTCCTTTTACTTTCATTCTTAACTGAGTAATCCAAATATTTTGAGCCTAATATTTTAATATTAATCTCAATTAGTTAGAAACTGAAACTAGATTTCATTTGCAACATGACTTATGGCTTAAATGGTTTGCAATTGAAATATTGAGTACTAAGTTACAGTTTCATTGGTCAAACATACCAGAACATGTACTACTATAATATTTTGTGTACTAAATATAACCACATTAAGTTCATCGGTCACTTATACTCGTTGTTAGTACGCTCTGGCGATATCGCGAGAGCGTACTAACAACCATCAGCGAAAACAACTATCCAACAAACAACTAAAACAAACATACAACTAAAACAACTATCAGCGAAATACGCTGGTTTGATACAGATATGTATTGAATATATTTGGCGTTAATTTTATTGGCTGTTAGATACGCTGGTTTGATACAGATATATGTATTTGAATATATTTGGCGTACATTGCATGGACTGAAGGAAAGGAATTCATTTTAAATGGAACGCGCGACTAGAGGCACTCTAACGTTTATTTGACCATTGTTGACTTGTGCATACAAAAGAATTTAGTTCTTTAAACGTAATGCATGTTCTAATTCTACATAAATATCAATATGTCCAAGCTAAAAGCGGAATGCATGATGAGTTTAACAAGTATTCTAAAATCTACTACTAGGTGGGTGCGTAAATGTTTATTAGGTAAGATCCTAACTTTACTCTTGTAGTAATCGATGTTGATATATTATTAGTGTCTATGCAATTTACCACTTTAAATATTACCATAGTTGCATTTTCAAATTGGTATACTTACATTGTTCCTCATTTAAATTATCGTGTAACAAAAAATGACCAAAAGTAAGTACTAACAAAATATTTGTTTAGCGCTGTATTCGTTGTTGACATTTAATTTATTGTTTTCGAGGTAACTATTATAAATCAAAATGTTTATGCAAACGTTATTATTTTTATTCAATACTTACACCGTTTTTATACGAGAGCTTCCCTTTGTTGTTGTTTGTGTACTATTCGTACAAGGCGCTCAGTCTGCAAATAGTATACAAACAACAACTGATAGAAGTTCTTGTAAAAAGCGGTATATGTGATAACTGATATTTCAAATTTGAATTTCGATTTTGATATGACTTTTGTCTTTTATTTTCTAACACGTAAATTATTGGACAGACAGCGAAACAGATGGTAATTAGATGGCGAAAGATCTGGATAGTACGGTGGGTGAAGCAGCATACGCCATCTAAGTGAAAATAGTTTTTCATGCGTTACTTTTGTTACGTGGGGTCAAACACTATCAAGTAAAAAATAAACTTTGCTTTGATATTTAGCGATGATTTTTATTAATTGTTCACGATACACCTTTTGAAGTTGATATTGTGTTGACTTATATGGTAGCCAAACAGAATAATTCCACTTATTTCTTAAAGCATAAAGTTGACTTTCTATTGCGGTATAAGAGCATAAAAATAGATCTGCCAAACAACGCGGACGTAATCTTGAATATGTTTCAATGAGGCTTTTCAATTTCTCTAAATCAATTGTAGGTGGTTGCTTTGGAAGAGTTTTATCGGTTCTTTGAATCTTTGGAACCAGTCTTTGACTGTGTCGTAAAAGGGCATACTTTGACCCATCGTTTTGTATATATTGCGTGATGTTTCATTGGTTTTTAACCCTAAACGATATTCATGAAGAAAGAGTCCTCTTAGTTCACTTCGAAATTCTTTCAATTTATCCTCTACTCACCGATAACTCAATTGTAATGTGAACAGAAGTTCGAATACCACACTCTTTATAGATCCTACAAGAAATATTCTAGAAGATTCGATAACATTCCAAACATTGGTCGAAAAAAGTGGCGAGTTCATAAGTTGCCAATCAAATATATATGTATGCGTATGTGTGTATGTGTAATATATATATATATATATATATATATATATATAAATGCATATATATATATATATATATATTTATTCCCTGTATATAAATATTCATTCTCCAACGTTGAACATTTTGTGATATCACAGATTCAAAACCAAAACCATATCAGTGTGGCGGAAGTGTGATCACGGATCGTTACATTTTAACGGCCGCACATTGCATCACTTCTGAGTTGAGGAGGGTCCGCCTCGGGGAGCATCGAATCAGTACATTCATCGATTGCCAGAATTATATGCATCTGAAAACCTCCAATCCACCCTTTCAATTATGATCCATCTAGCGATCTATTCGTAGCCAGTGCTACCTTTCCAATTACCTTTTCTTTTGAACCAGAAACCAAAAATGTCAATTTACTTATCATTTGATATATCATTTTTATTCTTTCTCCTCTAATGACCATTTCTCCACTTCAATTGATGTTTTGTGAAATTGTCACCAAGACCTTCAATTGATGTTACGTTGGCTAAAGTGGCTTCGTTCCAAATTAATCAGCCACAATTTTTACCGATTTCATTGTAATTATGAACGTTAAATACTCTGACTCTTTTCAAAAGAGCACTACAATTTTCTATGATGTACACAAACCACAGCAGTAACAATTTTACCACCTTGGAACCCGTCACCGGTTTAGCGTAGTTTAATTCAACGGAATTGCTAAAAGATAACCGTCCGCAACGCCGCGCGGACGATCGAAATCTTTATATCAATGTAGATAAAAATGTCTTGGTCCTTAGTGGCAATTAATTAATCATTATTGATTTTAGCTGCAAGATTAAACTTCATATTCGAAAAAATATTCTGTTTGCTATTAGTAATATGTCGGATATCCGCATAGCCGTATAATGCAGTATATAATCCCGATTGGCTGTTAAAATTGTATATTGGGTATGCCTTCGCTACTTTAAATACGGATCTTTGATGGATATTGTATAATTAAATTTGGCTTTTGATTAAATGCTCAGTTGGAGTTTTACATGTTGTCCGGATTAATTAATATAAAGGGATAGCTTCGCCAAACAGCAGTAAATTAGGCTAGTAAGCCAATTATTTATAAAAAAAAGTTCAAATGGTTTATAAAATGATAAGAACTTCAAAGCATTAAAATGTTATTTATATTTGATATTACACAATTAAAAAAATACTAACTTCTTACAATTTGAGGTTTGGGGTTAATTTTGTAGAAATTAATTATTCACAATTAAATGAAACTACATGATATACTCGTAGTATTATTTCTACTTTATTTAAGGTCTTTATCCTAGGTTTCGTTGTATTACAACATCTTCAGGTGGGCTATTAGCGACGAATCTTTGCTACAGTAGAGATAATGCTAAAATAAAATAGAAATAATACTATATCACGTAGTTTCATTCTTACGATTTGACAAACATTCCAAAATAAATAAATTAAAAAGTTTCTTTTTTAGTTTGCACTTCATTATTTATATTAATCGCTAAATATTCATTGCCTGTATATAACAAAAGTAAGAAAAAATAGTTAAATACTAACAAATGTATTAAAGACATGTATTAAACAATAATATTAAAATGATTTTAACTTGAATACGAGTATATTTTAAGTTTTTGTACGCAAATCTTTTCTCTAACTTTTTCTAGCATAGGTATGTATACTAAAAATAATAAATAATATGCGTAAATAATTATTACGGTATTGTAATTTGTTTAACGTAAGGTTTGTCTTTTGAAATGTATCCAATAAACTATTTTATAAAAACTACATCTATTCACAAATAGACGATATTTTATCCATGCTCTAATCCCACTAACGTTATTGAGAAGAAATTCTGTTTCCTTGTTTATGTGTTTGTTTTTATAGAGATTCACACAACAGGCACTAATCCAAATAACATACAACTTTTGTAATATCACAGCTTATAGTTGCCAGATTCTCTCAGGCAATACAGTATATACATGTGTAGTGGAATTATTGAGACATAAATAACAATACCAGTGTAGTCGGAGAAAAAAATCACCCATCTAGATGCTTTCGTGACGAATACGGGAAAAAACAATATAATGAATTATAGGTATTACAAATTGTTAATATTCTGCGTTACTTAAATATATAATGAAGAAAAATATTTAATACAAATTTGTGTGATCGCTAAATATGTAATAAAGACCTATTAGCATGTAGTCAGATAAATATTTTGTTTTTCCGTCTAATCTTATCACTTCTTTTTTCTAAGACGAACTGTGAATTTAACTGCCGTTTTCAACAATCAATACTGTAACAAATTTAAAGTGATTCAAATCATTTGAAAGTAATTTAGAACTTTTCAGAGCGTTTCAACATTTTTACTTTGCATCATTTGGGAGTTATTATTTTAAATCATGCTGGAACATTAAATACTATTTTAGAACATATTAGAACATTTTACGCCCCAGCAGATCATCGTGGAACATTTTAGAAATATGAGATTATCTTAGGTCTTTCTAAAATATTTTGGAATATTCAAGATCGTTCTCGAACATTCAAGAATGCAATGTCTTAGAAAAGGATAAATATATTTTAAGAATGCAATGTGTTAGAAAATGGATAGAAATATTTTATTACATTTTTGCTCCCCACGCCCATCCATTTCCACCCACCGAGACCAAACTCCATTACGCACACCAGGAGACCAAGGGGCATTTATCACGAAAACCTTGAGCGGGTGACAGTAGGTGGTCTATCTTTACATACATGCAGTTTTCTTTTATATTTATATTGATTGATTATTATATCAATAGTTCTTTATAGGTTAATATTTTTAAAAATGATCGATTCAAGGTTGGATACATTGTTTTTATTTGTTTGTATTCAAATCTGACTAGCATTTTTTAAGATTAACTCAAACACACAAAAATATTGACACGGCCGACAACTCTCTTTTATATAATAGTAACCACAATTAATATAAAGTATATTTTAAGTACACTTAATGAAAACTAATCAAAACCCGTAATATATTTTTGTTTTTGAAGAAAAAACTGACAATTTTTTCCCACCTTTTTCGGATAGCTATCCGCCATATTGAGCTTAATCAAAATCTGAAGTATTTTTTAAAAATTGGCACACGAAAATCATTCCTCGTTCAAAATTCAAAACCAAAAATGCTGGCGAGATGTAAGGAACTTTTCCGCGTAACATTTTGTTTATCTTCATACTATTTGCTGGTAAGAGTTATGATCATTTTGCTCACTTTGCATAGCCATACCTCTGAATAAGTTTGAATAGACACGATTTTGTATTCCGATTAATTTTCCTGAAATTATTTTTTCACCACAAAGTAACGTTTGGATCATTATTCAAACAAGTCGATTTTTGGAGCCACTATTAAAAGCCGGTCTCTACAATTTTTTTGCCTTTATCTTTACGTAATCAAGTTATTTTTTTTAAAAAATCATGTTATTTGCTTATATAATGGACAGGCTTATTATATGTGGATATCCTAGGCGTAATAACGTTGTAATTTTTATTTAATTATAATTCTAAAAGATGAAGTCATTATTTTTATGCAAATACTTTGTAGATGACGAAATAAAATGCAAAGTTCAGTGTAGATAATCCTGAACGTTTGTAGAAATGTATACATAAATATATTATTAAGTAGAAGTTACGAGTATAATATACAAACAATTAGGCGAAAAAAGCTGACACGAACGTATGTTTTGATCCGATTAATTTGCTTCTCCTTCTCGAAAATTTCCACAATTAAATAAACAATATAATTAATTGCCTACTTAATATTTTTTTTCTTATTACTTTATTTACGTAATTTGTTTTCATTTTTAATTTGATTTTATTATCGTTTGCCATATTCCTCATTACAATTTTGGTTTTTATATAATTGTAACAAATTATTTTGATTTAAAAGTGTATAACTGAGCAAACCGGTTCACGATTTTTTATTTTCCTCATTAATAAACACTTTATGATGTTTATCTATTTTTATGTTATTTTTTTTTAAATTCATGATGCATACATAATAAATAAGTACGGCTTATGATATAATCATCCATTATTTAAATCATTTATTACATAAAATGATTGGATAATTGAATATTTTTATATATTATTTATCAGCTCATTTTTAAGCTCAAAAGGATTAGCAAAATTTTAATGCGATTAATAGAAATACTGAAATGATTGATAAAGGGATTAACTTGATAATTAGGAGGGTGCGATTGTATTTACAATAAGACGGTTAATATTGCATATTTAAGGCTAATCAAACATTAAAGTGAAGTAATGTGTCAGTGCATGTTAAGTGAGTACAATTTAATTGAAATATTTTATCTGTCCAATACTTGTCTGTCGTCGCTAATAGCCCACCTGAAGATGTTGTAATACAACGAAACCTAGGATAAAGACCTTAAATAAAGTAGAAATAATACTACGAGTATATCATGTAGGTTCATTTAATTGTGAATAATTAATTTCTACAAAATTAACCCCAAATATATTCAAATTGTAAGAAGTTAGTATTTTTTTAATTGAGTAATATCAAATATAAATACAATTTTAATACTTTGAAGTTCTTATCATTTTATAAACCATTTGAACTTTTTTTTATAAATAATTGGCTTACTAGCCTAATTTACTGCTGTTTGGCGAAGCTATCCCTTTATATTAATTAATCCGGACAACATGTAAAACTCCAACTGAGCATTTAATCAAAAGCCAAATTTAATTATACAATATCCATCAAAGATCCGTATTTAAAGTAGCGAAGGCATACCCAATATACAATTTTAACAGCCAATCGGGATTATATACCGCATTATATGGCTATGCGGATGTCCGACATATTACTAATAGCAAACAGAATATTTTTTCGAATATGAAGTTTAATCTTGCAGCTAAAATCAATAATGATTAATTAATTGCCACTAAGGATCAAGACATTTTTATCTACATTGATATAAACATTTCTATCGTCCGCGCGGCGTTGCGGACGGTTATCTTTTAGCAATTCCGTTGAATTAAACTACGCTAAACCGGTGACGGGTTCCAAGGTGGTAAAATTGTTACTGCTGTAGTTTATGTACATCATAGAAAATTATAGTGCTCTTTTGAAAAGAGCCAGAGTATTTAACTTTCATAATTACACTGAAATCAGTAAAAATTGTGGCTGAGTAATTTGGAACGAAGCCACTTTAGCCAACGTAACATCAATTGAAGGTCTTGGTGACAATTTCACAAAACATCAATTGAAGTGGAGAAATGGTTATTAGAGGAGAAAGAATAAAAATTATATATCAAATGATAAGTATCATACCTGAAAGGGTGGATTGGAGGTTTTCAGATGCATATAATTCTGGCAATCGATGAATGTACTGATTCGATGCTCCCCGAGGCGGACCCTCCTCAACTCAGAAGTGATGCAATGTGCGGCCGTTAAAATGTAGCGATCCGTGATCACACTTCCGCCGCACTGATACGGTTTTGTTTTTGAATCTGTGAGATCACAAAATGTTCAACGTTGGAGAATGAATATTTATATATAGAGAATAATATATATATATATATATATATATATATATATATATATATATATATATATATATATGTATATATATACATATATATTTGATTGGCAACTTATGAAATCGCCACTTTTTTCGACCAATGTTTGGAATGTTATCGAATCTTCTAGAATATTTCTTGTAGGATCTATAAAGAGTGTGGTATTCGAACTTCTGTTCACATTACAATTGAGTAATCGGTGAGTAGAGATTAAATTGAAAGAATTTCGAAGTGAACTAAGAGGACTCTTTCTTCATGAATGTCGTTTAGGGTTAAAAACCAACGAAACATCACGCAATATATACAAAACGATGGGTCAAAGTATGCCCTTTTACGACACAATCAAACACTGGTTCCAAAGATTCAAAGAAGGGAATATCTGATAAAACTCTTCCAAAGCAACCACCTACAATTGATTTAGAGAAATTTAAAAGCCTCATTGAAACATATTCAAGATTACGTCCGCGTTGTTTGGCAGATCTATTTTTATGCTCTTATACCGCAATAGAAAGTCAACTTTATGCTTTCAGAAATAAGTGGAATTATTCTGTTTGGCTACCATATAAGTCAACACAATTTCAACTTCAAAAGGTGTATTGTGAACAATTAATAAAAATCACCGTTAAACATAAAAGCAAAGTTTATTTTTTACTTGATAGTGCTGGACCCCACGTAATAAAAGTAATGCATGAAAAACTATTTTCACTTAGATGGAGTACGCTGCTTCAGCCCCCGTACTCTCCAGATCTTTCACCATCTAATTACCATCTGTTTCGCTCTCTGTCCAATAATTTACGTGTTAGAAAATAAAAGACAATAGTATAATAAATACTTACGATTGTTAGGAGATGGAGTAAAATTAGATTAAAGGGAAACTTACGATTATAAAAAAATATTCTAGAATTTAAATAAATTTGCTGTGTTATGAAAATTCGCCACGTCTATTCATATCTCTCTATTTGCATTTTTTTTGAGCCAATAATATTTTTGCAAGAAATATAAGGCCGGTCTGTTTACCTCTATATGATAACTTGAGAAGTTAAAATCTCAACTCGAAGACCGTGATCGGTTGGGGTTACACGGGGCGTGATAACCTGTCCGATGTGCTGCTCAAGGTACAAGTTGAAGTAGTCGACAATGAGAAATGCAAGAAATTATATCGCTTCGTATTTAAATATTTAAAATATATGCACCGGTTTAATACAATACATATATATTACACGCACCGCGCAATCTTTACCGAGCCTTCTTCAAACTGTATGAAAAAAATAATTGCCACTTACGTTGCAAATTGCAGAACAAATATGATATTTTTCGTATATTAAAATGATATTTTTTTCAAAATTAGTATTTTATAATTTCTTTTATTTAATGTTTTTTTAATGATACAGGTTTAGGTTGGTAATAATGAAATTCTCACAACTATGTTCAGGTAAAATTTGATTTTATTAAATTATACGTAATTGTATATTTACTGCGGATAATAGTGCGTGATTACCTGAAGGAGAGTTACAAGTTAAAAATATTGTAGTTCAAGGAAAAATAAACACATAAATGATTTAATTTTATGTGTCAGAAGAAAAATATCAGAATTAAAGCTATATATATATATATATATATATATATATATATATATATATATATATATATTCACCTGGCGCTCCCCGAATGTATCAATATAGAATGAATTAGCAGTACTGGTTGTGACAGCTTAAAAATTAATCACTCCTATCCTCAAGTAGTACTTCATTAGCACACTTTCAACGTTGCTTGTTATTTCAGATCGTACTTCGAAGATAACGAAATTTGTGCTGGCATGAAAGGGCAGGACTCTTGTAGAGGAGACTCCGGCGGTCCCCTCATGTTATATGGAAATTATGACAGCAAGCTACGTTATGTCCAGCATAGGATCGTTAGCCACGGCTCTGTACTCTGTGGCGTCGGTTTGCCGTATGTTTATACCCGGGTCTCAAAATATATAAAGTGGATTTGTGAATAATTTACGACCGTAGAACTTGGGTTTTGCTATTGCACAATAAATTATACTTGTGGGTTACAACAGCTGTTAATACAAATAATAAAAAAAAATACTTAATCCATAAATCGAAACCTGATGAATTTTATTGTACATTGATTTTACACAAACCTATATTATTTCTAATTCTTTGTAAAATTTTTTGAAGAGATCTATTTTAACCCCATAACTGTTATAATTCAAACTATATCTACACCTATTATGGCAACAAATTTATAAAATAAATGCAATATTTAAATATTGTTCTTGTGCTTTTAGTGTCATTGGTGTTGTATGTAAAATGTGGAACTAAACTAGCTGAGAATGTGTTAATATGTTACTAGTATATATTGTAATAAGCTATATGGGTTTACAAAATATATGTGTTTATGTGTAAATATATGCACACACATATATATATATATATATATATATATATATATATACGTATAATTTTTTTTTGAAGAATATTTTTTTTTTATAAGTAGCGCTCAAACTTTATGGAGCGATTAAGAAACCGTAAATAAACTATATTATGAAAAATTTACAAGTCAAGTACGAGTATTTACTTTTTAATAATCACAATTTCAGCACCGCCAACTCAACGAACGCAAAGCAAACTCGACGTCGTTCCCGCGCACACGCCTTTGCGCAGCACGCAGATTTCAGTAAGTTACCTGCGTGCCATGTATAGTGCGGGTAATGAACTGGTGGCTTAATTAAGTACTTTTCGTTCCGATCCCTAGTTATCGTTTGCGATAATAGGAGGCGAGAGGGAGGAGCAGGTGAAACGTTATAACATTGTGAGAGGTTATATGACAAAGTTAAGAAAGAATTGAAAAAAAGTTTGAGAGGCGTATTGGGTGAAATGTACGTCAATTCGAACAAGTATTAAAATATCAGTAAGGATTAGGACATAAAAAATGTGTAAATAGAAGTTGATAAAGAACGTAAGTTTTCGTATATTTCATATAAGTTGATTCCTAGTTTTAGATCGCCTAAACGGCATTATTGATTTAAATAAAACAAGTTATACTCACATTACTGATTTAAATAAAACAAATTTCAAAAAGTAACATACACAAACTTACGCTCAAACATCCGCACATGCATTTTTAAAACGGATTGTTATAAGGAGATACGTCCGCACATGCATTTTTAATACGGATTCTTGTTAACAGAATGATTGAGGTAAGTATTTAGTGGGGTAAGTGTTTACTGGGGTAATTGAGGTAAGTATTTACTTGGGTGCTTCGAAAATTTTTGTTTCCTATCAATAATTAAACTAATATTAATAAAAAAACTCTCTGCTATTAACATGACGCATATTACTTTAATTAGCACTATGTAATAGTTATTCGTTGTTTCTTATTTCATAAAGATGTACTTTGTCTCACATCTAGTAGAATCTCTTGGTTCAGCGCTATTTGTTGGTAGTTTAATATCAAGTACTGTACGTTCTCATGTGCATGTATCTCGTTTTGTAAGCGGAACTCGAAGTACTACTACGTGCAAACAATTATCAAATTCTTCTAGAAATTATATTACAGTTTTGCAGTAACTGCAATTAAATATTATTATCTAATGATTATAATACAAAAAAAAACTTATAACCTGTTTAATTTATTATTATACAATTATAATATAATTGCCGTTAGTTGATGAAGTTTTGATGGGAGAATACGATTGTTAAGGGCAAATAATCCAGTAATGAGGAACAATCCAGTAAAAAGATATTTTTCGTGCAAGGATATTCGAAGAGTACAAATTTATTCATTGAGACACAAATAAAATATATTTATCTACAATTATATTTTGATAAGATCTACAAATATTTATATATTGAAATATAATAAAAAATTATTACATAATAAAAATATTAGACTACATAATAAAAATTTCTTCATTCATAATCAATATGGATATACATCTTCTACAAACATTAGAGGTACGTGTCGGTTGTCGTTTCACTAATTGACGAAGCCGATATCTTGAAAGCAAACACTGAAACTAGTAAAACGCTTGTCAATATGACGTCGCCAATAACACGTGTACACGATAAATGGTGTTTAATATATTTAATGGAAATTAAGTGCGGCGTACTTCGTAGTAACAGACTGTGTTGCTGGTCTTAATTAATTATTTAGAACGATTTCCACGTGAGCGATATGATCAACCTATGAATTACCTTGAATGATCTGAAATAGCCTTATTATGAACAAAACTTGCTCCTAGTTTATAATCTATGGCTCCTATTTTTTATATTTTTTCTGGTTTTGGAAATTCTTCGATATAGCTCACAGCCTTATTTAATTTATTCGTATTAACACGGTTTAGTGCTGTTCCATTTATTCAGTTTTGCATTTTTACTGGGTAATTATTCAATTCTCTTAAAGATTCTGATACTATTAATCATAAATTAATAGTATCAGATATATTATTCATAAATTAATAGTATCATATTATCAATAAATTTGTCAACCTTTTACTTTCCCCAAAATTTAATAGTGTCCCGAAACAACTATGAATATATAATTGACATATTTACGATGAACTATATGGAACAGAATACCTTTAGTCTACTTTTGGAGTTTCCGAGGTTCCGTATCACGTATATGTTTGTTGTGCACTTTGGAAGCAACAACACAAGAAAATAAGTGTCGTTAAAATTTATTGTTATGTTTATAAATTTAGAAATAGATGATGGCGGCAGATAAGTTTCATGGAATAGTTCGTTAATTTATATCCACTGTGTATGAAACTTACCCCACCTTAGTTTCATACACTTTAAGGTACTTATGAATATTTAAAAGTACATATTCATTTCATCAAATTACTTGGTAAGGTTAATTTTTCACACTTGAATATTATAGGAAACTATAGCGATTATACCAGATTTTATCATTTTTGAAGTATACACTATGTTTTTACGCATGTCAAACGTATAGTAGGTAATGTATTTATGTTGTGAACAATTTATATTTGTAAATAGTTTAATAGAAATACTATGTATCCTTAGATATTTATGAACGCCTAAATGTGTATGGAAACTTCGTAGTGCGAATTCCGCTTGCGCTTAACAGGTTTATTGTTTAATTAGAGTAAATTTGAAATAGTAGTTTGAGATACTGCATAACGGTTGTATAAGCTATAAATTGTAAACCTCCAAAGTATAAGTTGTAAACCGCCAAAGCAAATTGAAGAGAAAGTATGTTATAAATTTATTGATTTTTGCTCCTTACAATTTCCTATTATTTACATCAAACCACTTCTATCATGAGAAAAAAATCATTTGAATATTTGTCTATGTTTCTCAAATGAACATACGTGCATAATCAAGTAAATATTAATTATATTTATGGATGAAAAATTATTTCGAAAAAAATTATAAGTATATGTCTTACAAATTGGTGTTCCAAACATTACATATTTTTACCAATTTCTTGCTGTTTATTGATCGTTCCATAACAATTTCCCTTTCAAATAATTTAAAACCCATACACATGATTTGAAAAAAAAACACTTATTTATACATAAACAACAGCGCACCAGAGAGAACGACCTCTCAACAATCATTCATACAGTGCACAAGAACGAAGCGACAAATTTAACCTAAAACGTGATTCTAGTCTCTCGATTTGACTATTTTAAATTGATCAAGGGATACCCCTTGTACAAAACGGATCATCAAGGGAACTCCGAAGCATAATATCCAATTTTCAATTAGAGAATTTCCTAAAGACGTTGTTCTTGATCACGCCTCGTAAAAACTTTTCACCTTTTTTTGAAGTCATCTATGACAAGAAGAATGTATTTTTTGTCATCGTTTGTACTTTTAGCTTAAAATGTGACCTGAGATTTACAAGACAATGTTTTCAATAGGAGCAGTGCTTTGCAGCTTATTATGGGCACGTCGTTTGTGTTATACTTTTGTATAATATATTAACATATAAGCTGATTAATTCTTCTCAGTGAGGGATCAATTTATTTCTTCCTAGTTTATTTCATTTTCTTGAAATCTACACAACATTACTTGAAAATATGAAAATTATCTCTTGGACGTAACTTCACATGCGTTAAAAGTTAATACAAAGGGTTCTGGTTTCTGACAGGTATATCGCATAGGTTACTCCAAAAAATAATGCAAAATAATTTTTTTAATAAAAAAGTTTTTAAACATTTTGTACTATCGTTTCTGATGTTCGGCAATCTCTTTATTACTGTTGTTTTGTATCTCATATGTTTTAAATATTCATAGTTATCTGAAGATAATAAGGTCTCGTAATTATTTTAAAAAAATGTGGAAGCTTTTTGCAGTTCATTAAATATATTATCTGATTTTAGTTTCTGTTATGTTTAAAATCGACCTTCATATTCACACCTTGCAGTGTTCAACTGATTCTTGGAATGGCTGATCCGTTCGTAAATATAATAAGTAAATTGGTGTATTTATACTCGTTTATTTGATTTCCTCTTCTTTTTCACGTTTATGTAAAATAAAAGTGACAACTTGTTGAATATATTTGGAGTTAAATTTGTAGACATTCATTATAACTTAATTTTTATTCACGAGTAAATGAAATTACTATCATCTTCAGGTGGGCAATTTGAAGGGGTTTCTGTCTGATGTTGAAACCTAGGTTGTGGTTAAGAATTCTAAATAAAGTACATACAATTACTACATAACGTAGTTTCATTTACTTGTGACTAAAAATTAAGTAACAAGATCATTTTTATATTCCGTGCAAATTATTTAACACATTTCCATTCAATAATAATTCTATTACAGCGAACGTGTAGAAATCACATTCGGTTCTATCTTATAAAAGCTTCCAGTGTTGTCTCCTTATTTCAACAATAGACGTGAAAAATTCACAGTTTCCTTCAGGCAACGAAACGCAGAACCAAGCACTCTCCTATCAGGTATTCTTTGACCAGGATCATTACGAACTACGGACATGTGTCGTATGCGACCCTTGGGTTCGAAAAGTATGAGTGTGTCCTAACCGGATTTTGCTGAAAAATCAATTTACGGCATGTTATTCGGTTAATAAAATATTAATTAACAAAACTTTGAGGAACAACAAAAATTAGGGAAAATCGTTGCTTGAAAACATTTATAAAAACTACAATTTTATCTAAATTGATAACAGATTGATACTTTATGTTCTAAGATTTCCAAAATAATGCTATTGTTCATTTCAATTAAGAACACTAGGAGAGGAGTGGCATGAACGGGATATCTTTGAATTTGAGGTCCTAGTAAGTGATTGAGAAAATATTTGGAACAGGTTGGAGTCGAATAGGAAGCGTTTATTATTAAATTATTGAAGTGAAATGCAATAATTGTCATTAATCAATTCTCAATTATTTATTTACGCATCTCTGAAAATTATGTATTTTGTCCCTTTCATATTTTTTTGTATTGAAAGGGACGCAGTAATTTATGAAAGGGACAGTGATTGGAACTATTACCAATATTAAATGTTACCGTATTCATCTTAAAGACTAAGATAATAAACACTTTTATGTAACTTAAAGAGAAATCAAAAATATTAAAATGTTTTTCTCAGATAAAATGAACTTAAAAATTATTAATAGTTTTTCTTAAGACAATATGTAATCAGTTTCCTTATAATTAACAAGAAATTTAACACTTATATAAAATTAAAGACAAATCAACAATTTTATATCTCACTTTTCAGACTTAGACTGCACTTGAAAATTAATAATTGCTTTTTTTAATAGAATTATAATCAACAGTCTCCATAAACTTTGAAGTAAACTTAGATACTAATCATTGTAATTTTTAGTGACATAGTGAGCAAAAATAATTAAAAACACCTTTAAAGTCACAGGTTTCCCATTTCGTGCAAATTTTACATTGAAACCAATTTTCATTGCTTTCTGAATATTTTTTCTTACAAACATTACATTGGTCATCGTCTCCTGTTTTATCTTTTGTAATGGTACGTTTTCTTAATCTTGGAGTTAGTTCTTTATTTTCAGAAATATCATTTGACGACGCATCGTTGCTGCTACTACTGCTTGCGATTTTTCGTGCAACCTTCTTCTGCTGACTTTAGCATTTTTCTTAATATCGGTTTTCTTCTTTTTAGCCTTCTCCTTACTTTTGGTTTTATGTGATTCTTGATCTATTAAATTGCTTTCGAAAATTTGTTTTACATTTTTAAGTTTCGTTTCTCAGTCTTGGGTGTTTTCTTTTTAAAGATATATATCATATTTTCTAAAAGCAATCTATATTTTTCAGGGGTTTCAGTTATAATCGTGGTTTTACCTTTACGTTGTTTCCCAGTAGGTATTCAAGGTAAAGCTTTAGGAAACAGTCACACGGCTTCCGGAGTTATTAGAGAGTAAGCAGAATTATAAGATTCAGGTCGTGTCTTTTTTATGGTAGATGTTCCAGGCTGTGGCTCATTCAAAGTAAAAGATCCAGGTCGTGTCTCTTTTGTAGTAGATGTTTCAGGTCGTGGATCGTTCAAGGTAGAGGGCCCAGCTTGCGGCTGACTTAAAATGGAAGGTGAAACGGTTCGTGCATTTGAGTCAAGTTCAGGATCAATAACGTTAGAAGATCTATGGGACAGTTCTTCTTCATTTGAGGAAGATTCGTTAGAGTTTTCAGCTGAACTAGTGGGGATCTTAAGAGACTATGGTCGGTCTGTCACGAAAGCAGGTAAAAAATCTTCATCTGAGAAAATATTTTTATTACTTGGCCATATTCCGGTATTCTTGAAACTAGAAGTTATGTTATTCATATTAAGAGCAGCATAGAAAGAATCTTTGGAAAATTGAGCCACATTATAAATTGTGACAGTTTTGCCAGGGTTCGATGTCATCCAGTCATTCATGCTGGCTCTATACCGAGTTGTGAAGGGTCCGAATACTGTCACACCGAGGGGTTGCAGGCGGTGACTGTAGTGAGGTGGAAAGGTTAGTATTATTATGTTACTTGCTCGGGCATACATTACTACATTAATGGTTATACGAGTCTTATGGTTGTCGAGGATTATCAAAGCCGATGATTCAACACTAGGCTTTACGAAGTGAACAATATGTTTTAAAGCTTTTTAAAAACAATATTCGGTTATCCAACCAGACACATTTGCGAGACTAAAATAGGTGACTTCACAGCTCAAAAACCCCGAAAAACGTCAAAGCACCCGCAGGACCATTTTCAAGCATATGTTCCTTAAAATGAACACGCGGAAATATAAAAACAGGGGGAATACTCCCACCAGCAGCATTTGCGAAACCCAGCATAGTTACAAGCGTGTCACGTTCAGTTGAGCTGATTTGACCAACTCTCTTAACACCTGCTTAGGCAACTATCGTGGGTACATTAGTGACAGTCGTGTACCCAGTTTCATTTAAATTCTATATCACATTTGGAGGGAAATTATGCTTTAAGTAACATTTCTCTAAGTTATCGAAAAAGTTTTGAACGTTGTGTGTATTAAAGCTAGTAGTTTTTGCTAGTGAAATATTTTCAGGTTTTCTTACGCTCAGCGAATCATGCCTTTTTAAGAAACCCTTTAGCCAATCTAGACTAACTTTATTATTTTTTTCCTAAGAAGATGGTATAGTACGATTTAAATGAACCGCATACTGATATGCTAGATCTCTGACTTGTTTAGTTGTCAAGCTATGGCACGTTTTTGCGCAGGTCTTTAAGTAATCTGCCAGAGAACATTCTTGATCTACCGTGAAAACTTTTTTATTGCCAATGTTTGGTTCATAAACAAATAAAGTACATTCAGAAGCTTTAGCTTTTGCGATCAATCTATGCAAATGGGATTTGTTTACATTAACTATCTTCGCGGCCAATCGCACAGAAATGCCTTTTTGTAATACTTCATTAACTGCCTCTTCAATTTTGTGTGCATCAACGCGCGTTCTCTTCTTAGGTGGCATTTTTAATCTGAAAAAGAAATTTTAAAAATATTACAAACCTAGTGCAAACTAGCAGGCTTGAAAGGGACAGTTATGAAGGGGACGTCCCATTTATAGCCATTTGTTGTATCCCTTTCATAAAAATCATAAAAAAATTTAAAACATAACCACAAAATCTACAATATTAACTTAAAGTTCACTGACCTTATATTTTTGCGTCTGTGGATGTCCAGCCTATTTTAAACAGTGATTCACACATAAATAAGTAACTCGCAGTACTCGATAAAACGTTTCACAATTATAACAGAAAAAAATACTATTCAATGCCAATAACAACACTCGCACATATCTGCCATGTTTGAAATGACAGAAGTATGAAGTTAGTCGCGAACGAACTTCCATCAGGGTTGCCATACGACAAAAATAGTGTTGTCTCGAAATCGTTTTTAATTTACCGGTAATTTGATTCGCCCCTTTCAATACCTTTCATGCCACCCCTCCCCTATTTATATTTGCTTATAAGTTAATCATTCTAAGGTGTTTTAATAAGCAGTAATCATGTTATAAGGAAGACATCACTTAGTTAATTTGCACTTTTTGCTTTCTTTTATTTATTTTATTTCCGTACCTCAAAAGTAAAATCATACTATCAGATCATACACCGTATAATTTGTCATTGTAATACATCTTATTCACCCATGAATATTGGTTAAGTAGTTCTAACTATAGAGCGAATGAAGAGTCCTATTTTGGAAAATAGGATATGCTATTTTTGCATATTTTTTAGAATATTTTTACATATGTAACTTAAAATTACAAAAAATGTTTTTTTTATTCCCCAAAGCGAATCCTTTCAAATTATAAATAATGTACAAAATTTTAAAGGAAATATTTTTTTTGCTTTATTAACCCCCTCTTTATTCTTGTATGAATATTTTTTAAAACTTTAGTGCAAAACATGTCGGTTAACTTGAAATTTCTAAGTCGCATAAATTCTGATAAAATCAACTGTGATGGCGGACTGGCACAGAAACAAGTGAGTGATCGCATCATTTACTCCGTTTTTTTAAATTTGAACTATAGAATGCTAAAAAGTAAAATTTTATAGAATGGAAAAGCATGATGCAATGAAACTTTTTCACTATTTTTTTATAATCATGAAAATGAAGATTATGAAGAGCTTTTCATTCAGACCCAGGTATTTAGGTAAACAATAACTAATTTTTAACAAGTTTTTATTTATATTCACAAACTTTATTACAATAAACTTAGACTAGATTAAAAAATTGAACAAACACAATAACATAACGCGTGACTAGACCCATGAAAGCGATCAGTAAAGAAACCCTTACAGGGAACAGATTGCAAGCTGTGAAGTCACCTATTTTAGTTTCATTGAGTACTTTTAAAATGTCTCGAAGCTTTTGACATTGATCTGTGAAAAATAGAGTTCAATTACTTCAAATAAAACGTCTCCTTATTATTTATGTAAAATCATTTTACATACAGGCAATAAAAAAATACGGTAACAAAATGACAAAATTTGGTAATTAAAGTCTACATTAAAAAAAGTTTTTACCTTAAAAGTTGACTCACTAGTATACAACATATTTAAACTTACGATCTTAGGTTTGGATACAGAAGTTAAGATCTAAAGTAAGTTGTAACATAAAGGTACAAAAAAGATCTGTCATAAAAATAGTGTCATTTTGTTACAGTACCAACTATAATTTTCATATCTTTTAAAAATTATAAAACAGTATTTAGGATTGTTTGTAGTAGGTATAAATAAAGGTTCAAAAATTACCAATATCCAATAAAAACAACTTGATGGATTAGTTTTTTTCCAAAAGAAGTGTGGTGTTCCATTGCTAAAGTTGAATCAACTGGAGTCTAATGCTAAACACAAATCAACCTGTGTTCCTGTGCAAAAGCCAAATTAATTGGAATTCCAGTACTAAAATCATATCAACCGGTATTCCAATTTCAAAGATATGTCAACCGGTGATTCGGTGCTAAGTCAAATCAAATGGTGTTCCAACGCTTTATTCAAATCTAAAACCAAATCAAATTCTAAAACCAAATCAACCAGTATTTCAATGATAAAAAAAACAAATAGTTTTTAGTGATAAATCCAAATATACCAGTGTTCCAATGCTAAATTCAAGTAAACCGGTATTCCAGTACTAAAGACAAATCAATTGATATTCCAGTGCTAAAGATAAGTCATCCGGTATTCCAGTACGAAAGTCAAATCAACGGGGGTTTCAGTGTTAAAGACAAATCATCCGGTGTTCTGGTGTTAAGTCAAATCAACTATTGTTTCAACGCTAAATTCAAATCAACTCGTGTTTCAGCGCTAAGGACAGAACAAAGGGTATCCCAGTGCTTAATCAAAATCAACTGGTATTCCAGTGTTAAATTCAATTTAACCGGTGTTCCAATGCTAAATTCAATTCAAATTGTGTTCCAGTGCTAAAAATAAAACAACCAGTATTTCAGTGCTAAAATGTAGTCAACTGGGGTTCCAGTGTTAAAAACATATCAGTTAATGCTCCAGTGCTAAAGACAAGTCATTCAGTATTCCAGTGCAAAAGTCAAATCAACCGGTGTTCCGGTGCTGAGCCAAATCAACTAGTGTTCCAAAGCTAATTCAAATCAACCAGTATTCCAGTGCTAAAAACATATCATCCAGTATTTCCGTGCTAAAGTCAATCAAGTTAATAAAGTGATGTGTTTCAGTGGCATTACATTTCCAAACTAGCTCAGTAAGTAATGACGTTAATGCAATTAAATATCACAACTTCTTTTCATTTAATTCAGAGCTCAATTCATTACAAATATTTTAGAAAATAATTGTATGGCATTAACGAAAACTAAAATAAGAATGAAATTTGTGCACACTTTTAATCCTACAAAAGTCGTCTCTTCAAATTTGTCGTATGCTAATATATTAGGGTACTATGAAGACATTTTTGTTACATAAGTCACTTCAGAATCAATAAAAGTTATTGTCTATTCAATACGTTGGACGTAAAAAAATTGTTAAAGCTTGATATGTTGGTTAACGACAAAATTTTGATTTAAAACAAAGTACAGTATATAATGAATATAATTGTCCAAGATAATATAAAACTCCTTTGGAACAAAATTATAAAAGATGTTTATGAAATATAATAATACAAAATAATACAAAATAATAATACAAAAAGTAACTAAACAAATAAAATTATCGTTTTGAACAGCAATACGTATGAAATTATGTCTGAGTAAAGATTAATGAAACGCGTACCTTCTTTAACCATAAGTTTTATTTTTGCTAAGAGCCGTTTGGTCTTTCGAACTTCCATATTTACTTGCTCTCCAAACACACAGGTCAAGGCAATTACCAGAATAAAATGTGACGACCATATACCAGAACAATACTTGTATACGCCTAAAGTTTCCTGAAAGACGTAAAGATTTTGCAACCACAATTATTCCGCAATTTTCTTCAAGTAGCATTTGTTTTGAAAAAAGCTCCTATTACCTATAATTTTAAAACCATATTACTTGTCATGGAACAGACTGAAAGTGGCGTAAACAATTTTAAATATTGCAGTTAATTTTTTTACCTAGTTGAAAAATATTTTCATTACAATTTCATTGTTTATAATCTTATTGTCTTCGTGAGTGAATCACGTGTAATTTTTTTACGTATAATTTTATTTTAGCAAGAAGTCGTTCTTGCTCAATAATTCGTCTTGTAAATTTTTGCAAACCTTGTCTCTAAACTTAACATATTCACTAAGTCTTGACTTATAGATTTATTTACCGCCAATCAGATAATTTTTGAAGTTCATGCAAGTCCTTGTTTAATAAATTATATACTTTGTAAAATATTACTTCCATTACATATAGTTGGAGTCGGTGACAAGTTTAATGTAGCGCTTACAAATCTATGTATGTGTGCACATGTACGTGAGAAAGAGACTTAGAGGCGTCGGTATGGCATCGAATCTATTTTTGTTTAGGCCAAAATCTGTCTAATATTTACGCTGTGTGTATGAGTGTAGATGTATGCAAGAAAAAGAGAGAGAGAGGGAGAAAGATAGATTGTGTTCGAGGATCACTTCCTTCTAGCAGTGAGTCCAAAAATCTGTAAGATTAATTTATTCATGTTTAAAAACAGTTTGGTTTTGCTCTATTTGACAGAGTATTTCAAAAGAATCTGTTATGAAGCCCAAAAGAGGAAAGACCAAGTTAATTTTAGGAAATTACTTTACATTTATCCTTAATAACTATATACGGTTTCTAATTACGTAATGTCTTTATATCTACATATATCTATTTACCTATCTCGTAACTTTGTTCCTTAATTATTTATCTATTTAGTATCCTGCACATCTATACGCTATTCATTTATTCTATCGATTCCATGCCTACATCAATATAAGTAAAACGAATTCAAACTCCATGAGTTTACTTTCATCACTGAGAGATTTCCGTTACCATCTTTTGGCATCATTATACAATTTTTGCCACCTCTTGCGCTCAAATGACTCGTCAGACAAGTTAATCAAGTCCAAAATCGATGAACTGACCTTTCACCATTTAGGAGTTCCTGTCATTACATGTTGTTTCTGGCACCAGACCCTAGTCACTACTTGTAACCAAACAAGTTATCGAATCCTGGTCAAATTTCCTTGTTATCCCTCAGAAACCATTTTCTTTCAAATTAAAAAATAAAAAAAGTTTAATGAACATTAATTAACATGTCTTGAGTTAAAGTTGTAAACATATATAAAAATACATGCGCGTTGATTTGACAACCTCCTCGTTTTTCGAAGTCGGTTAAAACTTTCATAGGAAGTAATTTCTTTTGTCTTATAGTTGGGATTATTACTTTTGTTATTTAATAATTTTTGATAAATATTTCTCGTTATTATATATTTATTTTTCAAACTAAATTAAAAAAAGGTGGAGGTTCTAAGTTTGATTCTATTTTTGAATGAATATTACCTTATGTTTCCGGTATTTATTTAAATGAAAGTTTTTCAATACCCCTCCCATGTGTGTATCGACAAAAGCTTGCGATAGGACTTATTGGACGATATTTTGCAATATGAATAAGCTACACTCGTGGCTTCGAAATTTATTTTTGTGTCAATATTTTGTTGAAGCGTTGAGTTGTCGGTGTGAACAATGTATTTTCTGAATGTCTTTAGTTATGACATCTGTTCTTGGACTTCTTTACGAGATGAAAGATCTCTTGTTTATCGAAGTCATTTATATTGTACCTCAAGACATCATCTTCGTTACTTATCGTTGTTTCTATGTTCATATCATTATTTTCAAAATTATGTTAGAGTTTGTACAAGGATGTGTCGGTTTGTCAGATATTTTCTCTATGTTCTTTTTCTTCCAATTTTGAAATAATTTTTTAATCATATATACACACACACACACACACACACACACACACATATATATATATATATATATGTATATATATATATATATATATATATATATATATATATATATAAGATATTTCTGTGTTCGTAGACGCCCAGTATTTTCTATAACCACATACCGCAATCCACTTGCGGTTGTGGTAATAAATAACGGGTATATTTTATCAGGGAAATAGTAGAACAAATCTAATGGGTTTTGTCGAGCTACCAAGATGATCCATTTGCCAAGACTTTATCAGGAAGTACCCAGCTTTTACAATGTGATGTACCAAAAAGGAAAGTTTACTCATAAAAACATGGAACACCATAACAAGGTAATGACAGAGTATTTAAGAGCACCACGACAGGGCAAGTCTACACGGTGCATCAAAGCAACCCTGGATAATTTTATTTGGGTATACTCCTTCACACTATCCGTGGCTTGACATATTTTGAAAAATTAAGGACTGTCGAGGGCTACATTTCTGAAAAATATCGAGAAGAATGTCAACGATAAGACTTATTAGAGAATGGTAATCACTGGGAATTTGCCAGGAGAGAGAAAGTGCGTTTGCGCGGCAACAGCAGATTAAATCCGAAAATATTAGTTATATTAAAACTAGTCTACTAGACTCCCATAACAAAAAGCAACTATTGCTATCTCACTCAGGTGTGCCCAAATGCCCTGTACGCCCAGGTGCCTTCACGTTCGTCAGCGAGTTACGGGCCAACCAAGGCAGAGGATGCTATGGGCGCTTATCATCTTGATATGTATGATATGTATGTATGTATCGACATTTGAATTTTTATGTAGATTTAAGAAATCTACGTATCTACTGATATATTCGTATTTTTACACAATAGTATTTTTGTTATAGAATAGATTCTGAACAACCGTGTTTTTCCCGCTCACTGTGACCACGTGCAACACTATTTTTGGATGTTGCAGTTGTTTTAATATTAGAAAAGTGGTTTAAAAACGACAAAAATGATGATTTTAGTGGGGAATCAGATAATGACGAACCTTTCGGAATGATCAAAATCCGATTTAAAATTCACTTTTTCTCACACTGGACTAAAATTGTTTGCATATTAATTGGTGGACCTGGAACATGATGTTGGTATACCAGCTTCAAATATTAGTATTTTCAAATTAGGCTACTTCTACGAAAGAAATAAATTCAACTGATGTACAGAAGAATTAACTATAAATGGGTGTACGCAAGCTTATTACATTATCGGACCTGGAAGAGGTTGGAATCTGTGAGTAACAAGATAAGCTTATTCAAGTTATTTTTGATGGTAAAATAATATTTTAGCTTTGCAATTGACTAACCTCAAGTTAATAGAAACCAAAGAAATGTCTACATATCATTATATATCTGAGCTAAAAGCTGGTGGGAGTGGTTATGTCTCATATTTCGTGCCAAGAGAGCAATTTGAAGTTATTTTGAGATATTAACGATTTGATGACAACAAGCCAAGAAGTATATTTAATATTCTATTGACGAAAACTAGTTATCAAATCATTTTCGTCAATAGAATTGGAGAACGAACTTTTGGAAAGAAGTCTTACTTACTGTGGTATACTTAGAAAAAAGAAACTGGAAATACCACCCAGATTCAAATATCTTAGATAAAGGGAAGTTGGCTTTGTCCTTATGGTTTTACTAAAACGTACCTTTCACGGTTGACTAAGAAAAACAAGGCCGTCATTTTAGTGGCTTCCATGCACCACAGCACTAAAATTAATGAAACGAGTGATTTACCGGGAATAAATTTATTTTACTAAAGAAGTGTGGATGCTGTCTGATGAAAAATGTTTAAAGATGAATTGCAAAAAGAGACTATGTTGATCGATTTTATTAATTAGTAGATATAGATTCAGTTAACGCAAACGCAATTTTATGAATTATACCTGAATTTATAGAGAATATAGCAAAAAGTCAGTATATGAGCACTTAGAAAATAGATTTTGGAACCGTCATATCTTAGATTACATCAAAAGCATAATTTCTAAAATCTTGAATAAGCTTGGGCTACCTCAAAATATAGACCAGGAATCTAAAAAACCAAAATAAAGTACTGCAGTATATGCGATTATAAAAGCAAGAGAAAGATAAAATATTTATGTGTTTCTTGCCAATATACCATCTGTTTTCAGTACTTCAAGCTAATGTACGTAAATTGCATAAACCAAAAGCAAGGCTATTAATAAGTGCCACAATCTTTTTGATATGAAATCAAGATGCTTGGAATGAGGTTGAATTAGAAAGATATAATTTAGGAGATTTTTGTTTTGTTAATTTTAGAAACATTTTTGTGTTTTTTTTAATGATGATTCCAGATGAGGAAATAGTTAGTAATAGAGATAATAGATGAAAATAAAAGTGTAAATTTTGCAACTAAGTTTTTAAATTTGTTGAATATTCCAGGAATACTGCTGTACTACCTCAATCTGAAGGTCTAATAATTGTATTACGGAATATAAATTCACCGAAATTATATAACGGCACAAGACTCTGCATTAAACGTCTGCAGTGTAATGGCCAGCAAGCAAAAAGGGGTAATTGAGGTTTGTACCACGAATAGCATTAATTTCGATCGATTCACCATTCGGTTTTAAATTATTGCGATTCCCAGTAACGTTAGATTATAATATGATTATCAAGAAAACGCAATTTGTGGTGTTAACGTAAAGTAATCATGCTTTCACAAGGTCAATTAATTATACGTTGCGTGCGTAAGAGTTGGATTATCTGAAAATTTGTTGAGTTATAATATAAACAGACTGTAAATATAGTAAAAAAGAAAGTGTAAATGTAAAAAAGAAATTGTGGTAAAAAATAATAATAATTAAATCAATAAAATATTTAAAAAATTCTGTATCGCACTTTTAATGGAACAAAGCCCTAAGTGTGTATATTTAATATAAAGCGATGGGTGTATGTTACGTTAAGCGTGCGATATGTTTTTACCCAAGGAATGCCTAGTATTACAGTTAGTTTCTCCATATAACCTCTTCAAGCTGTCCGACGAATCTAAATGTTTTTCTACTAATTAGACTACAGAAAATTACTGAAATCACGGAACACGGGTCAATCAGAGAACGAAAATCACAAAACAAGTGTACGTGTCCCCACTTTTCTGTAGGCTGCTTTTATCATTGTAGTAACTTTTTTTATACGAAGCACTTATTTCTTATTTTTTTGATGCTAAGCTTTATTTCTTTCATTTTCATTAGTCCGGTACTGTCTGTTATAAATTTTCTATTTCATCGTAATATAGTCATACTGATTCGTTTTTATCGATGTGCATAATTTCTTCCATTTCCTTTGTAAATTTTTGAGGTAACTAGTTTTCTTCTTCTTTCGGATTTAAGATTCTTAACTTTCGATGCTTAAATTACTTTCTTTATTTCCTTGCGAGGGATGAAGCAAAGATCCTTGAACTAAACGATGGTTGATATATATATTATGTGTAGTATTTAAATATTGATAAACTATCTTTGATTGTGAATTAATACATATTTCATTAAATGTTTGATAGTTTTATCTGGCGATATCTACAATCGTTTTTGTTTGTTTTTTCTTTTTATATAAATAGCTTATATTTCAAAGCATACACCATCAATATTTGACTTTTTTATTATATTTCCCCAGTTACTTTACTACAATTAGCTTGTCTTCACTATCAAGTATTCCTATTTTTGAGTTAAAGTCTCCCGTTAATAGTTTATTTTTCTCGGTAATATCTTTGATTTTATTGAATATATTTGGCGTTAATTTTGTAGAAATTCATTATTCACAATTAAATGAAACTACGTGATGTAATATTATTTCTACTTTCTTTTAGAAGAAAGTAGAAATAATACTACATCACGTAGTTTCATTTAATTGTGAATCTTTGATTTTAGCAAGTGTCTTATAAACATTTTCAATCTCATTCTGACTTGGGTCTGTCACTGGAGCGTGTATTTATATCAGCAACATATTGTGTTACTCATATCGGAGGTTTTGTACGATTATTCATTTTTATAGACAGATGAAAATTATAATATTATTCCTATAAGTATTTTTTAAGAGAAAGTCTACTACTAGGTTTCTTTTGTTTGTCCATAGTAACAAAATTCCAAGTATGAATAAACTGTTTTCACGTGGACTCCAAAAAAGAATCAGCCGAAAATTGAATATTATCTATACATAAAGCGAGCAAGATTTCGAAGAGGTTTTTGTTCGATTAATCACATATCAATAGCAAAGAAATTAATAGAAAAATGTGAAGAATTCAGAAAACCACTTTACATGGTAATTGTTGCTTTTCCAAAAGAATTTGATACTATAGAACCCTAATCGATGTGGAAAGGTCTAATGGCAGCACAGCTCGACCAGAAGTTCCTGTAACTAATTAAACTTATTTATTATTATTTCATAAGTAAATATAGACTTGGGAATGCGGAAAGATTGATGAATATTGAAAAAGGAGTCGGACAAGGAGACTCGCTCTCATCGACTCTATTTTTAACGATACTACACTCTATAATGAAGGATATCTGCTGAAATATTTAATAATTAAAATAAAATTCTCACTGCATCTGTCATGATATAATTGTTTTATAAACCAAAAATTTGAACAGAAGATCTTTAAATACCTTGTATTTATTAGTTCTAGAGCTTTTCAAATTTAATGTTATAAAGAAGTTTTTTGTATAAATTACGGTTTGATTTGGTTCTATCAAATTGTAATATTTCCTTATTATGTATTATATACATCATACAATTTTGTTTGTAATTGATAGTTTGAGAATTATCATTTTTTTTACTTAATGGATAGTTGAGAAAGGAAGAGTTGACATAAGATTATAATATTATGGTTCCAATTTCTCTAATGTAATCAATCGTCAATCAAAAATATCCCGAGTGAACGTAGTTGGATGATTACTAAACTGCAATGGAAATATTATTTTTAATTTGTTTGAAACTTACCTCAAATTTTATCGACCAAATTACATTATTAATAAGAGTTAACACAAGGAAGAATGCGCAGCCAAAGATGAGACAAATCTGAAATTACAGTACATAATTAACATTTTAAACCTTGTCTAATTTTCAATGTCCTGCTGAATATTGGAAAATTGTATTAGTTAGATGCATACATTTTATTTACATCGTAGGAATAACGTCACACAAAATCAAGTGTCTCATGTAATTTCTCAAGCAATCTAGTAACAAAATATACAAAAAACAGAGAAAAAAAGGAAACAAGTGAAATGAAGGAAAATTCAAATATTTATTATTATTAAAATAGGGACTTAACTCTCTAAATATATCGAAAAAATCCATATTAATAAAGAAGTAACAATTTTCATAACAAAAATTTTGCAATTTTTTTAAATATTGTAGTAGATAGTCATAAGTGTTACCTTTAAAAGAAATCAATGTAAGTTAATGCAAACAATTTATTTAATTACCCTGACCACGAAAAGAAAGTGTTTTAAATCGTTACTGATATTTAATAATACTTTTAAAACTACAGTTTTGCGAAATATATTCCAATAATATCAGATACAACCTATTAAATGCTAATACTATTTAGTGAGAAAAAGAGCACTGTATGAATATTTTGCAATATAGCTTTTAACCAATCTAATTGTATAGAAATTGTGTTTCAACTACGGGGCATTAGGCATATAATTTCCAAGAAAGTATGTCATAATTTTAATATAATTGATAGACACATAACATCTACATAAAGGGTTTATTTAAATAATTATTTTAGATTACAAAGAAGTTCCTTTACTTAGAATAAAACAAATTGGAAAAAGCACTTTTATGAAGTCATTTTTAAAATAAAATATTTAACTATCATAAATGTTGGTTTCGTGTGCTATATATAGAGATTATTCATTCCTTGCATTTCAAATATTTAACCCGAACGGACTGAAACAGCAAGTATAATTTGCATAAAGTTCAAGTTCGTAAATAAATGAAATGAAATTAAGGTTCGGATGTCAAATATAGACACCTCAACGATTTCGTGTAATAAAAAAACTATCCTAAAGAAAACAAGATAAATGGTAGCATTGTAATCTCCCGTTATATTTTTATTAATTTTGGTAACAATCGGTCTCATAATTACAGACATTTAATGTAATTAATCATTTTTTTAAAACATATAAAATATCCATGTTATCAAACTGGTTTGATAGACACCTGTCCATTTTAAAAGTACTAAATATTTTAGAAATAACAAAAATACATTTTTCTTCTATTATAAGTAATTGCTTTAATAATCAGTCTTTCTTATTAATTTATTCAAATATTACGTTGTTTTTTGGCATCAAGCTTTGTTATTCTTCACATCTGGGACTCTCAAAACTATCTTGATCGTCAGATGTGAGTCCTACACAATCTTCATGAACATACCGTTTAGGTTTATCACAAATCCTCATATCAGCAATTCGATCCTCTCAGAATTAAAAAACAATACCAAAATTTCTTTGAAACACAATTTTTCTTTTGAGTAACTTTCTTTTCTTGTAATTGTTGTTGAACATATTTCAGTTACCTCGATGCTTGCTTCATGTGTTTTTTATTACTATACGTTTTTTGAGAAACTTTCTTTTTCGGTATTTGGTTTTTTCTGTAACCTTGGTGCTTTCTTTATTTCTTTTTTCATTACCGGTGTTATTCTTATTTACATTCTGAGTTCAACAGTAAACATAGATGTTTTATACTCCAATGCTAAACTATTTACTGCTTGTTTTCTATTAGACAAAATCTTAACTGGTGTTTTCATCGTATTGGAGAAAGAAATATTTACACACCTTTTGGGATTCTCAACGCTCCTCCTGGGATGCTCGACTTTCCCCTTGTGATACGTGGGGAACCTCTTGGGGTATTTGGGCCTGTCTTGTGGTGCATGAGTATCTTCTAGGGGTATATGTAGGTGTAATTACAAACTTGGAGCAAATGTTTCTTCAGGTATTTTATCAGGATCAGATAGAAAATTTCCTGTTGCTTCAAACCTTGACTTTATATTTGCCAATCTTAATGCTTTGTCCCGAACAAAAGAAAACAGTCTTCCAAATCTTTGTTTTATGAGTGCTCTGTAGTAGTTTTTGGACCAATGCTTCAAAATTTCCGCGTACTAGGGGTACTTGAAAAGCAGAACACGGCTTTGTTCATGGGTTGGAGATCATGCGTGGTATTGCTCGGTATTCAAAATGGAGTTATGTTGTATTTTTCCGCAGTTTCCACGATAGTCTCCACGATGTGGCATTTGGCACTATCAAATATTAGCAAACAGTTACTTGGCAGTTTATATTTTTAAAAATGTTCAGCCATTTATTGAACGTGTACATATTCGTGCTGCCTTTGGGTGTCATTAGTACTGCAGAGCCAATTGACAAATTATCCTTCTGTTCCGGCTTCATTAGTTTCCCAAAGCATTGCGACATGCAATAATTATTAAATATGTTCTGGCGCAATGGGAACCTTTTTGACACTTTTTGGAGCTAAAAGTTTTGGGGTGTTGTGGAGATTTAGACGGCATCCTTTCTCATCAATGTTGTAAATCAGTTCAGGTTTGTTTTTACATTTAGTTTTAGTATAACCTGCTCAAGTTTCTTTTAATAATTAGTAAGAACAAATTAATACAATTTTTGTACTCAAGCAGGATTTAAGTTTTGTCTGATCGTTATGTCTGGATAACACTCTCTGAATGCTTTTAACCAGTCCTTGCTTACACATTTTTTGTTGCTTGTATTGCCTTGCATCGGAATATTATTTGCTTTATAAAATTGAACAACTGAATGGCGAATGCATTTTAGTGTGAGAAACTAACCTACACTAACAAGTTTGTTGATACCATTAACCAAGTCGCGTTGTTGCGCTTCTTTCAAAAGTGTTAGTCGACCCAAATAAGACTTGGTAACTACTTTTCACTAAATAAGGGCACAATGTATTTTTGGAACGTTATACATTTTTGGAGCAGTATTTAACTTCATGTCATTCTTTGCAGCAAGTACGGATCATACGGTGTCATTTTCAGACCATTTACTTCATAAATTCTTCGTGACCCCATTTTCTGTAAAATAAAATAAAAACAAAATTAGCAATAAAATTGGAAACTTATTTTTCTTAACCTTAATTTCCCTGTGCTAAAAATATGGATATATTATTATAAACTTATATTTTGTTGGTAATCTTTGTTTACAAAAAAGTATTGGCATTTTTTTCATTATAAAAAATATGAATAAGTAAACTAGAATATATTCAGTATCCACTTACCGCTAATCTTGTGCAATATATTAATATTTTTCATTTAATTTCAGCGTTGCAAATCAAGAATTGTTTCTATTAATCGACCTAACCTCACAAAACGTTCTTTTTTTTTCTTGTCAAAACAACCATAAACAATCTAGTGGGGGCACCATTAGCTCGAGTGAGTTAAATCACTCTTTAGTTTCGATTAGTAACTAAAAAGTGATTTAACTCACTATGATAAGGTAAAATATCTAAATTTGAATTGATATTAATAAATACAAAACATTGTTTTACCTGAAAATTAAAAGAGCAATTTATGAGCTGGCACACATACGTCATATCTTGATAAAACTCTACCGACTGAAAAATGTGTTGTTGATTGCTGGTTGTTACATCAGGGTGAACTTTGTGCATCTTGCGGAAGTTAATCGTTAAACGTTTGTTAGGATTTTCTGCGCATTGTTTGAGAATATAATCGAAATATATATTAACAAACTGCAACCTCGTGCGTATGTTTAAAAGAAATATAACGAAATAACCTGGTTCTAGATCAAATAACACATAGTTCATAAAAACCACAGAATGCTTAAAGAACTTTTCAAATGGATTATACACCGCGCAGCAAGTTAGAAATGAACCATTAACTAAAATAACTAAACCTATAAGGATATATACGTATAATTTCGTTATAGACAACAAATATCGCCTGCGATCGACGTCAAAATTTTTGTCAATTCTGTGGAGGATTGTAAACAACTTCAGATGCAAGTTCTTGTTCCACAATACTTCTATACCACCAATATAAACGAAATGTGTACTAATTAGACACATGTACACGATGGAGGTGGAATATGAAATAAAATCCATAGTGGAATAACTAATTTCTCTTATAAATAAGTATGTTATAAAAACGGAATAAATGAAAATGATTGCAAAGTAGCATTTTCGAAACCACATTTTTATCTGGCTTTTTTTACTTCTTATTCCTCTACGATATAAGCCAAAAATCGTTTCAAAATATCTTAGTTTTTCAAAACCGTTTTCTACATTCAATTGATCTTCAAATTCCATTTCAATTTTGTCTATAAACACAAGTGAAATAGCACTCAGATAATACGTACTGGGAAAAGTAATGATTCTGATAAAAATATTTAACCCAATAAGATGTTAATATAATAATGAACTGATTGATCGATTGATAAGTCAAATTGATTAGCACTTTATATGATTACGCGTCAAGATGTCTTGTCATGCTATTAACTTAATTGTATTTAACGGTAAGTAATCGTCCGTTGCCTTATGACTTTTGGAAAAATACTAGTTAGGGTTTTAAACTACCTATCCTATGTTATATGCATTTATGTCTTAATATATTTTCTATGGCTTACCACCTTACTCAGGTATGATATTTATTAAACATGTCTTTCATTTACATTGGAATTTTTCCAAATTTGGCGATATTTTACAGATTTCTAAGTTTAGAATTGTAATTGCTAATACCTTGATTGTTTGAAAGTACGCAGTTTTTTTTTCGTAAAATACATTCTATCTTACCTCAAGTTTACCGTAAAAAAAGATATTTTTTTGTAAATAATACCGATTGCACGCCTTAGTCAGCACGGTGAATTCGATAGAGTTTTGATTACCTGTTATATTTATATTTTTAAGGAAATAATAATAACGAGAAACAGTGCACGAGAGACAAATATTTTTCGTTTAGTTAAATATTACAGTATTTCTATAGCAAAATAATACAGCGCTATTTAATCTATTTCTAGTAGAAACTTAAATAATATTTAATTTTGTTTTAAGACTTTACCTAGGTTTATATAGCGATCTATATACGTCATACAAGTTAAAATAAATATATATTTTTTTGGGAAGACCAAATTCGCCCAATAACTTTAAAATAGCGGCAGTATAAAAGGTAAAGAAATGAAAAATATTCAACCTTTAACTAACTATAGAAATGATAAATTTTAAAAAGAGCTTTTGAATTACAAATTTTTCCTAAATATTTTTATCACTTAGTGGAAAAAGAAAAACGCCCTAAACTCTGTCACAATCAATGTGCTCATGATATTCACGATATCTAGGTACAATGTCTTTTAATTTTGTTAAATGTATATTTGTTTTAGAAATAATGCGCATTGATTATATGTTTTAGTGCATCCTTAACAAAAATTTTGCTATGTAATTTGTTAATATTTATTATTCCTTATTTGATATTAGCAAAGAAGCCATTTAAAATATTTTATAAACCATATTACGTCAAAAAACAAAATTAACCCCGTATGAAGTTATTTCTAGAATTGTTGTTCAAGCAATATAATTAAATTACTTTTTTTTTAAATCTTTAAGTTTCTTTTAGAAATTAGTCTTTAATATCGTAATATTTGCGAATTATATTCACAAATAAAAGTGGCAAATTAAAAGTGAATTTTTGTGTAATTTAAATGCAAAATATTTGTCTCCTTTATACTTATTCCAATTATTATTTTTTCTTAGCGAAATAATAAATCAAAAACGTCACGGAATTCAATTTTTCTTTTGGCACTTGCCATCCACCTTATTTTATTTTAGACTGAATAGATTAACAGATATGTATGCACATATAGATCGTTCGACCACCTATGAAAGAAATTAAATAAATTTATTGAGGCAATTGTAAAACCGCAAAGGTGAATATCACTTACGTTTCACTGAACAGTTTTTTTTTACACGCTTGTTCATTGGTTACGTAGTATGTTTTGAGAGTTAAATACTTTTGCTAAACGATCGTGTGCATGGATTCAGGTGAAGGTGCGAAGGTACGCGTCTGCACTCGCTCATTTTCGCTTTGATTGCATAATGCACTTGGGAGTGAGGAAAGCATTTGTTTGTTTTATAGTTAGTTGCGTACTTGTGGGTAACAATTTTGTTGCTTATAACTTCAAATATAGGTTACTGAGAAGTCTGGAATGAATACAGCAAAACTATAAATGGTTGTGACTTTTCTATGTATTAACTTACAATGGCTGCAGTGTCTTCTAAAGTGAATGGAAAATAATCTAACGAAAATATGATGTCTCAAGACATCTGGAAGAAAAAGATTTTATGATGAATTCCAATCCGAAAATTTTTACAACTTCTTTTACGAGATTAAATGTGGTCGTTCGAATTTAAGTGATGATCTTCTCTGAGGAACGTCTTACATTACATTATAGCAAACATTCTAGATGCCATTATTTTAGATACACGAATCATAGATACATTTGGTTACGATTGGTTACGGAATTCTAAAAAGACAACGTTATAGGTAATTATATACGCTATAAATGCTTGTAATTATCTGATAATGTACATTTTAATATGAAAACTTTTGAATGAGTCATTGAAATGAAAAGTCGTCTCCTTTTGATACAGCTCTCCATATTACTATGAACTCTACGCAGATATTCATTGAAAACGTTCTTAATAACATTCAATGTATAATAACATTCAAAAACTCATTCAACAGATTGTGTAGTAGTGATTTCTTACACTTCTAAATCTCTTTACCTATAATTTTTGAGTATAAATTAGTGTAACGAAATAGATTGTTTATTAGCGTAGGTATTTATTATCAGGATATATTTGGCAGTAATTCATGTCAGCCAAAATATTTTCAAGGTTTGACAAATTTTCCTTAAACACAATTAAAAACATTTAAACGTTTTTTTTAAAACATTGCAAGTAGAATGATCGAGTGTTATTTCGATGGTAATTTTTAACAGATATCTATGCAACGATGGTTGATAAACCTTTCGGTGGAGAAAAGTTGTTATCAGAGATTCGCACAATGTCCTAATTTAAATGTACTTTTCTTTCCTTTTAACGACGATTAGAATAAAGTAACCTTTCATTTAAGAGCGTATTACGTGCTAATCAATATGTTTCTAACATTAATGGCTTTCCAAAATAGTTCTCCGGTAACATAATTTAATCGTGACTAGGCATAAACATTAACGAAATTAAAAACTTTTGTAGGTGGTGTGAGTACATGCTCATATTTACCAATAATTAGCTAAGTGTTTTTATAATTTTCCAAACCGTTACTTTAGTATGTGCTCTTCTAACGTATTTATATTGACTTAACGAAACTATGACATGAATACTGACAGAAAGGAATACAATTACGAACTACAAAACTCTCTTGTTATTTTCAATTTCTTTCAATCACTTCTGGGTGCATTCTGATAATAAAAAGCACAATTTTAGTAAAAAATACAAGAAAATAATATTACGCAGAACTAAGCTGCGAACTATTTTTAGTGTCACCTTGTGGTTGGCTTTTAGCATTGTATTTTTTTATATAAAATCTACGAATCTACAATTTGATATATTCAGTGTGTGTCGTTTTCTATCTTTCGGTTCCGTTATTAATTTTGGATTTGGTCTATTTTGTTATTTTGTTGGACTGTACGCACTTGAGATTAAACGTCGTTCGTAATTATTTAAATAAAGTCTTACGTAAACTTGAAAGCAATCGAGAGAGAGAATTCAGAGGCTGCATTATATCCGACTCCCACTGTTGTAAAATGCCATATTTTTATAAGAATGTTGTTTAAGCGCGTCGTTTGCTGAACAATAACTATGGTTTTTAGGTTATTAATTTAATAGAAAATGTTATATTTACATCAGTTTATAATATTTTTATACTAAATAAGATTTTCATTCTTTTAGGTTATAATGTATTTCGCTACTGCATTTACGGTTTGCTGTGCATAATCCATAAAATTCTCTTCACTACGAAAGAAGTAAGTGTAATTTCATTTCATTAATCCATGAATAACAATTCAGCATTTCTACTAGTCGAGCACGGCTTTTACAATTTATTTATTTAATTTTATATTTAATTTTTAACCAAGATTCTAGTATAATTTATATTAAGATTATGGAGTAAATATATTTTTATTTGTCATTATTTTACTATTCAGGGAGTAAAGATAACAGTTACTGTTTCAGAACAAAAGAAATTAAAGTTGTTAGTGAATAAAAATGTTTCTTGAAATGATAATATTTTGTTTATGTACAATTGCATTTACTTTGCAGAGATGATCTACAAATGTAAGTGTATCACCAAAAGTGTACCACCTTTCACGGGTATGTTGCATGTTTTACTTTCGGTCGTGGCACTTTGTTAGCAGTAAAGTGAAGCTGTTAATGTTTATGAAACTTGCAAATTTTAAAGTAAATATTAAGGAATAAACTAAGATTGTCCTATCCGGTAATCATCTCAACAAATTATCCTTAAGTACATTTTTAAACTTCATTTAACTACTATAAAATATAATTTATCAAGCAATGAGTATGAATAAAAGGTACATGCGCTTTAGATAGATTTCGTCTTTATTAGCACTAAAAATAATATTCTTTGAAAGAGTTGGTAAATAATAAGGAAGGATATATTTTCATTAAGTGTGGTTATATTTTTTGAATTTATCGAAACAGATAATAGACAATTACTTAAAACCTTAATAAGACCTTGACTTAATGAGAAATTTGGTAAAAATCATAAAACATAACGACAAAAGTCATTTGTAATTTTAATTTTTTACAATTTGGTAGCGTACGAGAATCGATTGTTCAATTGAATATGTTCCGTCGTTCGCTGTTAGAATTTGAATAAAAAATATGAATGTTATTATTATATATTTTACAAGAAAATGATACAAGTAAAGTATTTCTGAACTCTTAATTTTATGTTTATCGCCTTCACTATATTTAATACAAAATTTTAAGTATTTTCTTTTATTTCCAGCATTGCAAAAATATTTTAAAGACATACAGGGACTTTTAGAAAAAGGTAAAATTTAAAAATTTACAGGTAAAAATAATGTGAATTTAATCTGTCCTTTTGGCATACTACAGTAAAAGCTATTTTTATCCACATCTATAAAATTATTTACGCAATTTCCTTTGGAGTCAAATCGTTCAACTCAAATACGTAGAATAAAATAATGCCAAATATTTTATATTTGTTTATTGTATGATAACGAAATTTTAGTACGATATTTTGGGATAAATTTAAATTATCAGAATATAAAATGTTCTTCAATTAAAAATGAAAATTTAAGTAATATTTTAAATTATTTTATATAAATTTATAGATCCTTAAAGCAATGTGGAACAAATCAATGAGATTTTAAAACAAACTTCCTACGGGCACCTAATTTTGCGCAAAAAACTGAATACGACATTATATACACACTTAGCAATGCGTAATTTTCATATAACAAGATTCCTGTATTTGTTATTTCTATTAAAATATTAACCGGATATTCATTCGGTTAATTTGCTAATAGTTATAAGTGAATATTTTATATCAATAGTGTATTGGTCGTTGCATTAAATTGTAACTTTAACATTTAGCTGAGTCCTGTTTGTTTAAAGTTGAAATTGTGTGAAAGTGATAAAATTTGTTGGCAATTTACTTAGTTTTAGCTTAGTATTTCTTCGCTACATGATATTTTAAAAATTATAGACGTATTCTAGACAAACAGATCTCTGATTCTTGAATATGTTAATAATAAGCGATGAGTTTTTTTTCTATTTGTTTAATATGAGGAAAATAGTAATCTCTTTTCCTTATTTAAAAAAGAAGGAAATATACCAAAACATATTGAGTATTTTCCGAAAAATTATGGAGTATGTACTTGAATGTATTTTTTGCCTCATAGATTTAAAGTAATAATTCACGTACGCACACTCATCTACATCTATCTTTTTTAAGTTATAGTTCACACATCTATCTTTTTTCAAGTCATACTTCGAAGCTGATATCAATATATTTTAAAACACTGCATGTAATATACTATAAGAAAAACTTTATAAAAATACATGGAACAATAATTAGTTTTCCTTAATGTTTCAGACGATTCCATTTTTGGTTATTTAACTTAACAAAAATGGTTTTAGTATTCTTTTTTCAAAATTATACATACGTGCTAACTTTTCAGCTCCTTGAATCAATTAACAGATTTATTTTTAAAATAGAGTTTCAAATATTCCAGAATCAATTATTATTACACAAGATTTGTCAGAAGCCAGTAAAAGTAAAGACTCACTGTGTGCTCGATGTTCGAATTGCGTGTTTTCTTGCTTCTGGTACTTTTGGGAGTGATGACAATATATGCTATTGTTTTGATATAATTTATAAACTTGTCTTAAATTTAGTAATGGTTGAGATAATCTGTTCAATTATTTGTTTATTCGGTTACACACACTGGAGTTTTCTGTCAAAGATTTTATGATTTAACTAGCAATAAAATTTACAACTTTTTAAATTAAGTCAGTAAAAGAAAATTTTTAAAGCAAATTTTATTTTCACTTCTCTTTATAATTTATATCATTTCACTAATTAATTTTTTGTTTTTAATAATTTCATGAATATTATGCGAACTCTTTATCTCATTATATAGAACTTCGACGGATGAGCCAACTAATGCACAAAACTGAAGTGTCAGACCGAACAATAAAATGGTTAGATGAAGAAAGAACGCTGCAGAATATTAGTATGGTTTAATATATCTGAATTCAATCTTAATTAAAATAGGTATTTTTAAGTGGAAAATATTTATTTATTAATAGGATGCTCATTCCTTTTTCACCTCGATTCATCAACCCCATGCTTCACATTTACTTATCAGTTTCCTGCAATAGAACTTTTATATATCTAAATAATTTACAGTCCATCTAGCATTCGTCTAATCAGCTATGTAGCTTATAATATTCGCTTTTTGATGGCCTGCATCTCGTTTCCAGCAGCTTACTTAACCTTTGGTTCTTTGGCTTTAAGTAATATACTTATCTTTATTGTTCACTTGGAATTTACAATGGTAAATATAATGCGTAACACGAGACGTGATAACCTCTATGTTACAAAATATTTTTAAACAATTGTATGGAACTGAATGTCCATTTCCTATGAATGTCGCTTTGGTTATTAGTATATCTAGCCCATCAAGTGGTATCACCCACTTGAGATTTTTCTCGACTTGAGCGATGCTACATTTTTGCGCAAAAATATTTTTAAAAATATGTCCGTATATGGTCATATTTGAGCCATTAGTTTGGCTGTTTATCATTGCAATTATGCATGTACCGTACTTCTTTCTTATTTTGTTGATAATTTGTGAAGGGATAATTTTTGCATTATTGGATTGTGCTTATTGTATCTCGTACGACTTTATATTTAATGTAACAAGCTTACGTATAGTTTTCTGTGTCATTTTTTGATGATTGATACATTCTCTCTAATTCATTTTTACATAACCCAGTTAGTTTTGTTGTGTATTTTTAACTTTAATAAACTTGTCAGGCACTACAGGAATTCGAATTATGAGGATTTCATACACATTTGTAAACATTTAAGGGTACATAATATTCCTACTACTCTAAAAAAAATAAATTTTTAAAACGAAATTACATCACCTAATTTATCTGTCACAGACGTATAAATAAGGAAAAATATCTTTTTATATGACATAACTACAAATTAATGATTTTCGGATATCTCTCCTTACTTGCGCTGAAACCTTGCTTTCTACCAAATTCTATGAGTTTAGATCAACGGAAAATACCCAATAGGTTTTGATATATTTACCTTTCCCAAAATATGAGGCATAAATAGCCGTATTTTTATTTGAATTTACTTAGAAACTTGCTTTTATAGCTCGAAGGGACTGCAGACTTAATTTCAACTTGATACCTTCATGCGTCCCTGAGAAAAAGGATCGTGGCAGACGGACAACGAACTGATCTTATATGGGATAAGGGATATTCCTTTTTGAAGTACAGAACACCAAACGAAAATGTCGAAATCTTTTCATAATATTATGGAAAGGTAATGCTATTCTATAGCATTGAAACTAAATTGTTTAATATTTGTAAGCCGATATCAATTTTAATGTATGCGTCGAGGTTTATTTAATATGAATATTACTGGTCCTAAATGGAATTGGAAAGAACAAACTTATAGTTTTAAAAGTCTCAAATATAGATATTGAAAATAAAGTATATATATATATATATATATATATATATATATATATATATATATATATATATATATTTATATATGTATATATATATATATATATATATATATATATATATATATATATATATATATATATATTATATATGTATATATATATATATATATATATATATATATACTAGACATTATATTTTATTTAGGCTTCAAAATAGAAGAAATAATAGTAACTAAAATTAATATAACGAATATTTATTACAATAAATTAAAACTGGAATAAATAATACAATTATAAGACCTACAATGGTTTTCCTCTCTGTAGTTTGAATGTGATTTCCAATAGTTTTAGAGGTGCTGATTACGGGAAAAATCATTTAAAAATCTAGCGCGTAACATTTTTTTTATACATCGCAATATTGATTTTGCCAAAATTATTTATTTATTTATTTATCTACTTTAATTTATATGGTGGACTTATTGCTATGAAAGCAATCTCTTACAGCCAACCATAACACCAGTCTAGCCCCGTTCGACGAACGGCCGGGAATCGAACCCCGGTCCCCGCGGTGCGCCGCATCGTCAAAGGCCGTATGCCTTGTGATCAGTCCAACACACCACGGCGACGACATTTAACGAATTACCTTCTGCGTTCATTTTCAAGCTCGATAAGAAATAATGAAAAGTGATCTAACGGCTTAAATATTATGTAAATGGTTTCTATTAGTACAAAAGAATACAATCTGCTTCATAATTGGCTAATTCCTACCTCATTAACTGATTGGTACATGAGTAATGCATGATTTACATGCCAGAAAGGCTCAATTAGAAATAATACCACTATTTGGTGATTAAATCTCTATTACAATCTTTTGTCACTTTGATTCATTAGAAAAGAGTTAGTGAAGGTAAGAAATAACAAAAAAACATATAAATATTTGAACCGATTTTAAAGTACATCAGTCATCCTCGAGAAAAAATGTTGCTGCCTCCTTTGCATATAAAACTGGTCACGATGGAACGGTCTGTTAAGGCTGTGAGCAAAGAAGGAAACATTTCAAATATCCAAAAAATATTTCGCCTAAAATAATTTGCATCGCAATTTGATAGAAAACTCGGTAAAACCGAGTTACACGCATGGACTTCTCTTAAGAAAGTGGTTAAGAACTTTCTAAGGAATAGCAAGAATTTTGATTATAAAGAATTTGTGGCTAAGATTATACAGAATTTTGGTAAAATGGAATATTTAATGAGCATTAAGCTTCACTTCGTGAATTCGCACTTTGACTATTTTCCGGAAAATCTAGGAGCTGTTAGTGAAAAGCAAGGTGAAAGATTTTATCAAGGTTTGAAAGAAATAGGGCGTAGATATCAAGGAAATTAAAATAAAAGTATGTTGGCGGACTACTGTTGGTTGCTGAAGCGAGATAATCCGAACAACGATTTTAAGAAAAAAATCACTGAATAGAAGCTTCGAGCAGGAAAGGGCAAGAAACCACTGAGATTTTTGTTACGTAAATATGTTAACAGATATATCACCTATGTATTTTAATTATATTTAACTGATATGTATGTATATATATATATATATATATATATATATATATATATATATATATATATATATATATATATGTATATATATATATATATATATTTTTCTTTTTTCTTTCTTTTTTTAAATATACAATTTTTACTACATGGAGGTACCTTTTTTGTCTATTTTTCATAGTCCTTTTATTGAAAAATCTGAACGTGTTGGAGAAAAACTGATTACATATTCGTAATTAGCGCCCCAAAATACTTTAAAACCAGGCATCAAATCTTAGAGAAGAAAAAAAAAGGTCCAATTTGCAGGCCTGTGAATTATTGATAAGTAGGTTATCAAGAATATACAGAAACACTAACGTGTTTGATAACGCGTATCGTTTATTGTTTCTTCTGTTTTGTTTTTTTCTATCGACCATGTTTCATACGTTATAGCAGTATTTACAACGACAGCTACAATTACAAGGATCTTTTATCTGAACTTGAAACAATCTATAGCGGGGTTATTTCTTTTAGTCCTAACTAGCCAAATCAGTGAAGTCTAAGATTTTATCACATAATTCTAAAATAATGCCCAGTTTTAATTTAGTTCAAATAAAGCCTAATATGTATGTTATATGTTTGTTAAGCATCGATATATTTTGTTTATTACAACGTGTTGATTAGACCTATTGACACAATATATGCGGCAAATGAGCGTTATATTTGAAAAATAGTTTAAAATTGATAAACGTTATACTAAACATTTAGTTATTCTATACATATATTATAAATATTTTTTAAATGAATTTGTAGTTACTCTGGTATACATTTTTCTACAGAATCTTCAATTCATTGTATTGTGAATTAAATTTGTTTAGTACAATTCTTTTGTACTTAGTTATGATATCATTGAGGCAATAAAAGAAATTGCGTAGACAGCAATATCTTGTATTGTCTCACTTACATAGGGAAGTAGATTATGATTTTATAAATCTTGCTGCCGTCGTAAAAATAAGAGTGCAGTTACATTTTTCTAATTATCTTTTTATCCACAAATCTGAGAAAAGCAGACAATATTTTACATTGATCTACAACTTTCCCTAATACATTTTTACCGTATCGTTAAAAATGTGAAACTTGTGAATAGAAAGAAACAAAAATTGAGGGATAAACGTTTTGAAATGAGATAGATCTCATGTTTTCAATCCTCCAATACAGGTGCTTCAAACGCAGCATTTTTAAATGACTTCAAAAAAGGAGGTTTTCTCTTTTACCTGTACGTGTGTGGGCGTGTTCATGATTTTCTCAAAAAGAGCATAACTAATATTAATGTTTCCTTCATTTGTAGAATTAAAGGTTTAAGTGTAAATAGATTAAGGTATCATTCTTTCTTTAATAGTTTTGATTCAAAAGCTGGTGAAGCGTGCATTAATTGTAACTACATTTAAATTTTTAAATTTACCTATTATTAAAATCTGAATTATATAAAATTTCTTTCAGTATCTTGCATTCTATCCATATACGAGTAAAAACGACTAAAACTTTTGACGATTTTTTAACCTGTCGACTTTTAAGGGAAGATTATAATGTTAATCCGTAAGGTGTCTCTTTGAATAGTTATGGTTTAAGAACTGGTGAAGGGTGCTATTTCAAAAACATACTTTTCCATGAACAGTATTATGGATAAATTGCTGACCCAGCAGCGATTCTCACAGGTAATATGAGAAGTGCGATCCTATTCGACATGCATCATTCTCATGACAAAATAAATATCTGACCTAACGCCAGACCAGATCTGGTATTCGTAGTATAGACTAGTCACTTATAATATTGTAATTAAATATATATTTGTTTTTAGAAAGATTCTTTCATCGAATCCCTTGAAAGAATCTTTGTGTTGTCTTGAAGGGTCAGGAGTTGGATAATTGGTCCTTTCTGTCACTGGTCACCTTACCCTATATTATCTTACCTCATATCCACCTCATGTTCACTTCTCACAATTATATCAATTCCATTGCTTCTGAAAATCGGAAAAGAACGAAATATCTATTTGCCGAATTTAGGAAATATATTTGAAGTTTAACAATCACTGTGTCATAATCGCTATTCCACCTCTTTTTACGCGGTCACAGTTTTATGTCGATTATTTTTTAACGCTGTCGCTCTACGCCGCATATTTATCTGCCAAAAACATTGCTGCTGCTTCCGCTGGAAGTAATTCCTAAAATATCCTGCTTCGATCATCTAAGCATCGCCGCTGAGTCCTAGTCCTATAAATCTATGTAAATGTGCTGCTGTTGTGAATAAAATATCGTTATCCTTATTCTGTTATTCCATTTACCTCGCCCCAATTACTTTTGTTACTTTATTGTGTAATTTTTACCATTAAAACTTACATCTATAAGATACTTTTGAAAAATGAAAACAAATCATATTCCCTAACTGAACAATGATGGATTTAAGTATTTTGGTTTTTAATTAACTTTAGTAAAGGATAATTTGAAACATTAATAGGATTCCTAACTAATTGACAAAATGCGCTTAACTTGGCAATCAAAAGCCGAAAAGATTTACTGCTTAAATACATGTTTTCTCGATTCAAGAACGGAGCACTAATTATTTGTTGAAATAGAGTTTCCGAAAAATTTAAAGGCTTAAATTCTTTTTTCAAACAAAATTTTGGTGAAAAAAAATATTAGAAACATTTGTTACTTAAACTGTAGTCTTGTAAGGAACATATCAATGAGTCTGTAGCTCAATATACGTTGAGAATACAAACTTGTGTAACAGATCTTCAATCTGAAATAAATAATTTAGATTCGTTTGAATAAGAAGATCGCAGATCGGATAGCTATGAATGGAGGCTAAGCGCTATTCACAATCACTATGGGTTTATATATTAAATAATATAGTTTGCTGCAGAACTCTTAAAAACTAAAACTTAGTATTAAATATTGCATCAGAAGAGGTGAAAATGCAAATAATTAATTTCTCAGAAACACCCGTAAAAGTAAACACTTGTTAAATTTGTTGTAATTCGAGTCGCAACGAAGTTGATTGTTACGACCGTAATAAATTCCAAATCGTAAATATCGACATTCACATAAACCCCTATCTAATTTTTTGTCTAGCCATAATAATAACCAAAATAATACGTCATTGGTTTGCAGATATTCTAAAAATGTAGGCCATAATATTATACCATAACCGCGCATATAATAATTCTCAATCAGTGAACCAATCTAAATTTAGTAACGACCGCCATGTTCAATATTATATTGGCTAACCCCAATTACCAGAAAAATATGAACCAACTGATAATATCCATCAACAGGCTTTAAAATTAAATTATCCAGTTATGTGTTGATGCCATCATAGTCCTGAAATCCAATGCACTCAAATTCGAAATACATAGTCCAACTCTAAGGTAAGTACTAAATTTTCTATATTGTACATTAAATAAAATACTAATATTTTTAAAAACCTACTATTTCCAATGAGTTCTAAACTAATTCAAATATTGATTTATCTAAAAACCTGTGAGTAAATCGACCGAGTTTCTCGTTAAAGCGACGGAATGTTACATTAAATCTAACACTGAATCGTATTTAAAACGTCTTATGTTAGTCCTTAAAACACGAACATGAAATACGAACAAGAACATCCTTTAATATTTTTAAAATTAAATTAAGTACTGCTCCTCTCCTCCAACATCCTGATTTTACTAAACCACAGACGCCCTAAACTATGTCCTAGGGTTCATACTATATTAGCGCGAAGTCGGTAAAGACAAACCGATCGCCTACATATCCGGCAGCTACAATTTAGACGTATCAATACCCTATTGTTACGATATATTAGAAGCTTCTATTAGTCAACTCAATGTACGTGACATTGAACGTGAACTCTGCGCATCCTATTACTTCAAGAATGAAAAACATTTATTTACACACCTTTTTCCACAAGTCTATTACTTCATCGAACTTAATTATAAATATATATTTAATATGTTTAAAAAAACACTAGAGGCATGTCATTCAATATTGGTAATTCCGATTTCAGTGGTCCGTCTAATAAAGTTTTCTGTTTCACAATTCTGGTATTAAAATAAATATTTATCATAATTTTACATTCTATCCCAGCCCCGACGAGTAAAAAGAGTTCTTAAGAAAAATCGTGAGTCACAAACTGCCGGTTCCTTAAATTTATCTCGAATGTACCATTGTCTAAAATCCATGTGTTGATGGAAAAACTTGCGCCAAGGCAATGTTATGTAAAAATTTGCAAATTCCTCCAAATCAACAGGCCACTTTCTTAATTAAACCGAGCTCCCATGATCATAACCTTCATCATAGTAAATATAAATTCATTCTAAGTATTCAAGATAATTCGAAAAAGTATTCAAGCTTAACCTTTGTTCACATTTTCTACTGTAGAAATAGTCTCGTTCATTTTAAATCTCATATTGGAATCCTTAAAATGATCGTTACCAACCAAAGTACTAATTTCTATTCCGATGTATTTACACAGATATATTATTTGGTATCATGCATATATTTGCAAGTAGTCGCTACCATCCACAAACTTGCAAAGCTCTGGAAAGAAGTTACCCGACTCTCAAAGAATACATAAATGAAAATCAACAAACATAGGTTTTTAGACATAGGTCCTAAACCTATATATAAATACTCCTTGCCATTTTATCATGTAATCCAAACGTCCATTCAACAACGGTTCATTGTCCATTTGAACTCATGTTTGGTGTCAACCCGTATATTTCTAAATCCATCGATACCAAAACCATTTATGCGGATTGTATTCGCACACTGAATCATAGATTATTTTATAGCAGACAAAAAACTCTTCAAATCATTTTTATTTCTTAAAGCGTTCCGAACAATACTATTATAAGCATACTAAACATATAACATCTATATACGTTGCAATCACAAACAAAATACTGTGTCCAATATGTCATACACAATCATTAAGATAAGTGGTAATTATACTGTGACAATACTCGTATAAAGAAAACATGTACATCATCATTACTATGAAATCAAACGCACAACTCAATCTTAAAACTGATGAATTCATTCGTTCAGAATTATCCCCAAGTGCTGTACATCAGTCCACTTTCTTAGTTTTATTAACTCTTGATTTTAATAACAATTTCCACGTTTCGTCTCACTCATAGCCAGAAGTTCAGGTCTCTATGTCGATCAACTACTGGATGTTAAGTTTACTAACAATAATTGAAATGTGTTACACATTATCTAGCATTATTATATACGTATCTATCGAGTACATCCTGGATGTACTCGGTAGAGCTAGATTCGTTTAGTTAAAATAAATATTTTATGTAATTCCCAAACTTCTTCTGAAATTAAAGCTGATTGTGCTAATTGTTTAAATTCTGTACGAAGGTAATATGAAAATGATATTAAAATGGTAACCTTTATGTTTCTAGTAATATACAGAAATGTACAAGACATGGATTATTCAATGGTTCTATTCTCAAAATATACTTGGGAGTTTTAAAATCTGATGATGTTAACAAGTTCGCCGATGCTATTTAATAAGTACAATCCGATGAAGAACAACTCGCTAGTTGTAGTAACTAGTTTGATGAAAGATAGTGTTCATGTTGTTAAAAAAACTATTTCCAATTTTAAAAATTACGTGTTTGTAATAACTAAAAATGAATTAAGTTTGAATAAATATTTAGAAATTATCTTTTATCAGCTCAGCTCTTCTAATGATAAATTAGAATTTAAGTCTCATAACAATTTTTTACTTAGTCCTGTTTAATGTATAATAGGGCTTGTCTTTCGATATTGATGACGTGAATAATGCTACTTTATTTAGTAAAATAAATATACTTTATCTTACTGTTCTAAGCCCTTCGCAACTATTATATAGTAAGAGTAAGAATAATCGAAATTCGAACAGTAAGAATAATCGAAATAAACCGAATTAAAACAATTTAAAAGTAATTTGCTCAAAAAATCAATTGCCAATTTCTGTCCCTCATCAAAAACATTCATGAAACAACTGATTTATCCAATTCGATATATTACTCTCACATAAATAAGATAATTATAATTATTGAGATTCCGTTTGCACGCTCTAATTTTTATAATCTTTCATTTTGTTTCTTTACCTGTCCAATATGATATGATGAAACTTGATATATAAGCTCTTATAATTTCTCTCTTACCGTACCTGGTAATAACAGTTGATTGCATGTTTTATTTACAGCTGTAATTGCAAAGTGATACTGGAAAATTGTTTGGTGTGAGCCTTAAACAATGTTTATTTCACCATAGCTAATTCTAGATGTGAAATAATAATATTATTCGAAGTTATCAACAAATTACCAAAGTTCTGTGTTATATGGCTGTGTCTATTTATTTCATAGAATAAATATGTTCGATGTAGATGGATATTAATACTGATCTGATCCTTGTAATTATTGGTTACGGAATACTACACTTGCCGAAGGTATTTTATAAAACTTTATAATTTTCTAATTCAAATGATGACTATGTCTCTAATTTCACTAATATTATTTCAAACTTTAACTTAATAGATGAAAATTGTTATTAAAAATCAACAATTAAATTTAAATATTCATACTGTCAAGTCCTTTACGAATCTCACTCTGTTTCTGTTATTTCTTGATTCAACCTTTACGTTTTATCTTATCGGAGGGGGAGGGTTGTTATATACACCCTTTCCCATGAATAGCATTATGCATATATTACTAACCTAAGAGGAGTTCTCAGGCATAGCATGAGAATTTCAATCCGATACGACACGCATCATTCTCATGGCAAACACATATCTGAACCGATTTGATTTTCGTAGTCGACACAAGTCTCTTATATTATTTATTATAATTAAATAAATATATGTTTTTTAAAAAGGTTCTTTCACCAACCTCTGTAACAATGCACTAATAGATCTAAGTATGACACGTATTGACGCTGTTTTTTATATGTATATCATTGTCGCCTTATCTACCATTAACAAAAAATGAAGGTTGCTTCATTGCAAGAATTTTTTATTATATTATTTGTCGATTGATCAGTAGGATTACGAATAAAAAAAAATAATGGTCATGTTTCCATTATCGTATAGAACCACCGATCAAAACAATCGTGTACACGATGTTATAAAACGGAGAATGTTGCCCGAATTCTAATTTAGGTCGCAACGGTTCATAAGTCCAGACGCCTCACTCTAAATGCTGCAATCAGACCTTGGACGTAAATTTTTGCCAAAGATTGCAGCATTAAATAAAATTATGCCATGTTAAACCATCCCTACGGTAAAGGCCTTTGACGAAAATGGCGAAAAAACAAGTTTCCCGACGAAATTATTAATAAATGACGTTTTAGTACTTGGTAAACTTAAATTTAATTGCTACATTTCTCCATCTTTGTTATATCTTATAGGACTTCTGGTGCAGCAGTCGACCCGGCGTGGTTAATGCTATATAAATCAAACCACGTATATACATTCTATCACATTGTTTCTGGCCCTTTGAGATGGATTAAAGAGGACGACAAATCGGATCAAACAATGGATCCAGTTATATTGTGGCCACTGCAACACCACCTACTACAGATGGAGATCAAAAGATTGATCGCCGCGTAACAGTTCGAGTCTGAATATGAGAGTCGTTATATACCTTCGCGTGTATATTATGATCTGCCGTCTATAACGTCGACTACGAATGCTCCACATGGCGTCGCCGCCAGAATATCCAGACTCCATTGCGTTGAACATTCCGGCCACCGCGACTAACGAAGTCGATCATTTTACTCTTGCAATTACAAACGCGTCCCATGGAAGGGTATTGGAATATATTCTGCTGCGGATGGACGACAACTGGTTCTAGCCGTTAACACGGCAACAAATAGGCAGGCTTACCTGACTGCTGCCTCTTTGCAGTTTTCGACGACCACTCGCTTACTGCAAGCACGTGCGATTACGCCGTTTGATCACATCGATCACAAGTGCACAAGCTTGGATCAAATTGACGCCACTTATCACCGAGTAAAGCTGAGAAAAAGGGAACCACAACTAGAATAGGATTTGATGAAGAGAAGTCTCGAGATAGAAAATTCGAATATAGAAGCAGAGGAGTCAAGTCAAGAGGAGTTGAGTCAACGTTCAATTGTACGCGCATCGTTGTGCTCATTGGAACAAAACATGATCCATGCCAGGCGTCTTGACACAGCAAACATTTGTTGTGCTGTATCTCAGTGTAAATTGAAACAAATTGGGGTGGAAGGCGCCTTGACCTATCAACGAGTATGAAGTATAATAGTTGCTTTTAAGCCAAAACTTATTAGATTGCTCAGATACTTCGGTAAGAATAATCTTATGGATTCACTTCTAGAGTTTGGGGAGACTCATTTGGACTGATTTCTTTAGTTTAAATTTAATTAAAAAACAATCGAAAAAACACTATTTTAGAGTAGAAACTGATAAACAATAAACAACTATCAGTGAATATGTCCGAAAAAAAAACTTACAAAAATCATAATGTCACTTTATGATTTACTACGCATTCTGCACGCATTTCCTTGGCAATTTCAAAACCTGCATGTTTTTCAAAAGTATAAAATTAATGACAAAAATAATATTAATGGGACGACTTTGAATATTAAAGGCAAAAGTTATGTTCTCTATCTTAACTTCGGCGTAGCAACTTCAAGATCTGGAAGATTTGGTACATTAGAACCATAAATTTTCCTAAGGTCTATCCTTAGCTCATGCAGTAATGAGGTTTTAGGTGTTCTTTTTGCTTTTGACTCAATACACATTATTTTTAACAAGACTTCTTGGTCCATATTCCTTTATGAGCCTATGCACCATATATGTATTGACCAAGTTTAGTGTTTACATGTCGGACCAGTAAAATTAAAAATAAAGAATAAGTGATCAAGGATATTTTGTTTGAAAAAAAATATGATGAAATCAGTTAATATCACGTGGAACTTTTAAGATACTTTTTGTTTATTTATAATTTAATTGAGGTCCTGCAGAACGTACAATATTATTATAATGGTTAAGTTCGTAACTTTAGTGAGTTCTTAGAATAATTCAAATTGATCTTTTAGAATTTAAGACAAGGTACGTAGGAAAATACATATATTTTCCTATATAGCAACACCGCATACTTCACAGACTAAAGTCGACTGGTCAAAATGTAAATTACAGAGTCTTAATTAAATAAATTGAAATAATAAAATTGAACTATATCTTCTATTTTTTTAAATTCAACTGAAGTTTTCCTCATTATTTTTGCATTTTATAAATCTTCTCGAATTTTACTCCCTATATCCTTTAACTTACCCGATGCGAAAACTTGATAGAAGTGTTATCGTTCTATTTGAAAATATTGAGTTTTAGGTCCGTATGATACTTTTATAACAAAACAAGTTCTATGATTTTCTGCACAGAATAAAGTCAGTTACAAAACTATATACTTAGGTGAAAAGTTAATTCTAAATACAAAGAGTGTTGCACTGCCGTGTAATTAGCAGATGATTCGTAAATGGATTAAAATACTTCATATCAACGTACTATTCTCTGGGTCTTTGCAAAGTGATATTATTAGCAAAACTAATTTATAAAATGCTTCGTTATTTCTGTTATTCTTCAAAATTAATTTTTCCTAATAAATGAACTTAAAAAATATGTTTGCCATTTGCGCAAACAATAATGCTAAAGCAAATGCGGATATTCCTCACATTACCGTCCATAAACAAATAAAATGTGTCGTATTAATATACTTCACGAAACGTTATTTGCTTTTGCGTAGGTGACATATTTGTCACGTGCCGGAATACCTTTGTAATGGCTTTTTACTAATGAGTATTTTAACAGCGCATTTAATAGGATATTTATTACTTTCTGCAATCAAGTGAATGTCGTACAAAGTATAAGCTCATCAATCAATTTATAGTTTTTATAAACTTTGACGTCTTTTTCCTTCCTATATAAAAAAAAACAATTGTTCTTTACAATGAACCCCATGAATGCAAAAAATCAAATTTTCTACAAAGATACGGGAAAGCATTTAAGAAATATTGAAATGTATATTGGGATTAGAAGGAACGTCGAGATAAAGCAGACGCAGAGATTTTCGAAATTTCGTTGGACTACTCTACTTAATTTCGTATATTCAATATATTCTTTTACAATTATAATGGAATTATTTCCGCTAAAATTTTTTCTCGAATATCCCATTTCATTAACAAATGTAATTGAATTAGTGCGATTCTTTATGAATTTCAATTTATATTTTATGTTATCGTGGATTATCTTTAAATATACATTTTTGAACATGAATACCATGTATAAATTTGGTTCCGAAGTGGATATTATTGACACAAACTTGGAGGTAGAATTTTCACAAAAAATTAATGAAGCAGCGCTGAATCGAAACAGGCGAGCATCGTTAACTTTAATGCTGTTACATTTAACAACATTATTATTTACTTTCCTAAACTTTCCAAAAATCTCAATACATGAAGCAATATTTAATAATGTTTTAACGTTGTTTTGTGGTGTCGAGAGTGTATCGTTAGTGTTTTCGCTAAGAGATATTATAAAGAGAATAGAATATGGAAATAGACAAATGTTCTCCTGGGTTGATGTTAAGTTCTACCCTGCTGATATCGTCAATGATAATCGTAAAACGAAAATAATATTTAATAATAATATAATTGTGAAAATTGACGGCATTATCCAGCTCTATTTAAAAACTACTACCGTATGTTTAATTTTAAATCAAGTTTACAATTTGTCAGTAAGTAATATTTTACTAATTATAATATACGATAAATTGATACACAAAAATTAAAGGAAAAAACCGTATGAGAACAAATCAAGTATGAGAGACAGAGTTTTAGCTTATAAAAATATTAACTCTAGGGAAAACAAGATTCTGAATAAATTTTTTGCTAGTACAATATTGAAATTATTGTTAAGTAAATTTTTAATATGCGTTTTTTTACCTGTCATATAATTTAGCTTGACGAAAATGTGGTAATTATGAAAAATATCGCAGCAAATTTATATTTAATAGATTCTATAACATCTAGATTGTATTGTATATAAATTGTTATGTAAATCAATTATCACGAAACCCTTATATATTTATTTCTAATACCCTTCTGTCTTTATCATCCATAATGCAATCGAGGATTCTTTAATCCCTCTCAGTATCATTGTTGCACTTTAATTTTATTATTACATTTTTAGTTCAACGCCTGTGAATGTTTACATTTTCTATACTTTTTTAGTAAAATTCGAGATCAAAGGGAACGTAATGATAATTCAAATCAATCTAACATCTCATTCAATTATTTCACTAACATCCAATTTTGGCAACTGCTACTCGATTGCGCTATTTGCGAATAAACACGTATTTTTTTGCTTGACTTACTTGATTTTAAAAATTATCTTGCACCAAAACCTTGGTTTTAAAATGAAATATGGTAAAATTAACTTCAATACGTTTTGCAAAAATTAAAGCAATTAATGATAACAAATGTTTCTAGTCAGAAGTGAAGGATATGTGAGAAATATTTACAGTCAATATATGTATTAAACTACACTACGCTCACGATCGTAACATCTACAATGTTTCACTAGTGCTTAAGGTAAAATAGAAATTAATTTGTTTTTTATTTAAAAAAATTATACCGCATTAAATATCAGGTTTTCATCTAAATCGATGAATAATAAGCGCATATATATGCAGGTTACTGAAATGTTAAAAACTCTTTTATAAATGTACAGTGTGGATTTTAGTTTTGGTAAACGTTCTACGAGTGTTGAGAATCGTTTATTTTTATATAATTCAGTTACTCTTTACTTGATAGAGACTAATATTTTTACCTTTTTCTTTTAAGAATCTATTCCAGGAGTATGTACTAGTAAACAAGCCAGCACCATACGTTTCACGCGTATCATTACGTATACACATTTATTTTCGAAATGGTCTTAACGCTCATACAGCCACGCCCTTGAAAACAAATTGGCATATGACTGTATTAAGTAAATCCGTTATGTTATCTGTATGAATACACGAATTGTTTTTATGCTTAAATTATAGTAATTTATGTTCCTGTACTTTAGTATCAGATTAGATAATGAACATTAATTTAAATTATTTTAATGTTTATAAAAAATAAGTACAGATAACCATTTGTCACTTCCGATAGTTCGTGCGTCCGTTTTAATTGTTGTAGTCGGTGTCGTTGTTTTAATTTGTCGTGTAATTTGATTCATGAAATTACCTACTCATGCGCCAAAGTAAAAAAATAATGGGATTTTAATGATAATTTTTGCTTTGATTCGGAAAACAAAATTTATTGTTTACAACATAAAGAACAGATATTATGTTAAAAATAAATTATAAAAGATATATATGCACGGTGTCCGGGAAGAAGTGTCGGACAAAGAAAAACGTTTATTTGTTGACTGAAAAATAGTTTATTGTCGTCAAAATAAAATTAATTTTTGTTTTCAGAAGATTGAAAACAATATTTATAATTATTTATAATTTTTTTCATGCACACAATAATTGCACACGTCAATCAGCACCACTCGGGTTAATGTAGTGGTTGCATACGGCTAATGTTAGCTTGTGCGCGTGCGTTAGCGGTATTAGGTGTATTAAAAAGAGTTATGTGTAATATTTCTTTGCACTCAATTATAAGAAAGACATTTTATTTACAGAGAATACATTTAATTTCAACGACAATTTATTCCTTTAGAGCAAACGAATAGCGTCTTTCTTTATCCAACGTTTATTTCCGGACACCGTATATATATATATATATATATATATATATATATATATATATATATATATATATATATTTATGTATATATATATATATATGCATATATATATATATATATATATATATATATATATACATATATATATATATATATATATATATAAACTCTTTTGCAAAAAAAACGGGCACATAGGAATAAACCATATTAGAGTTATTTTATTAATATTTGATGCATTTTATATGGCGATATGATGAGAATATTGTTATTTATTATTGAGATATCGTTTTTACCTACTTCAGTCATTAAAAATGCGAATAAATAAAAAAAAACGATATAAAGTCCACAGACGAGCGTTTTCATACTGATACATTAAAAATGGCTGAAGTTTATGGTTGAATATTTTTTATTAATTTGACATAAAATTTGAAAATTTAGCGTATGGCCTCCTCTAGCTAAAATCAATGCGCTTAATCTGCTGGGCATGCTTTCAACGACGTTTTTTATTATTTCCCATTCACGTTCCCATTCAGCGATGATCACATTTTTACGGGCCTGAATGTTTTCTGGAGCTGGTTTTACGGCTCTGACGCATCGTTTGAGATTATGCCACATGTGTTCTATCGGACTGAGGTCGGGATTTCTAGATGGCCAGTCTAACCGACGAATTCCGGCCATAAAAATGGACTCGCCTCCAACTGCTGTTAATGCGGGTCGGGCATGATGAATAAGAACCTCTGTTATGTACTTTTGCGCATTGAGTGTGCCATTTTCAATAAAAACTAACTCGGTACGGTCACCTGAGTTAATACAAGCCCAAAATGTTACGGAGCCTCCACCGTAAGGGGTGATATCCTCAAAGCACATTTCTGCGAAGCATTCTCCAGGTCTCCGTAAGACTCGCCGACGTCGATCCTCACCACTAACTGATATACGAGTTTCATCGGAGAATAAAATACTATTCCAGTGTTGTTGAGTCCATGACGAAAAATTTTGAGCGCATCTCAATCTGGTAACTCGATGCTCACAAAGCAATGTTTGACACCGCGCTGGGCTATAGCTATATAGGTATATTAACGGCCTGAAGTCTCTTTCTGACTGTCCATAGGGTTACTCGTGTACCTCTGATGTCTTCAAGGTTTTGTTTCAGATCCACGTACGTAACTCGACGATTTCGTAGTGCTTCACTGACTATGAAGCGCCCCGTGGCTCAATGCACTGTTTTCTTCCAGAACCGGGCCTTCTACTGACGGAACCCGTTCCTTGGTATCGTTGCCAGGTCCTTTGGATGGTGGAACAGCTCACATTATACTGGTGAGACACATAATATTGGCTATAGCCTTCTTCAAGCAGCGCAATAATTTAACTAGATCTTATCGTTTTTTCAACCATACTGAGAACAGCAAACAGAAGTGAATTAATACAGCAAACAGCAGAAATTTATTTAAAATTTATTCGTTAAAATAAAAAACGTAACAAATGAAAAAGAACTTATTAAGAGTTGGATTTCCTTTACCGCCAAAAAATATGTTTTTGTCAATGAAAGGAAATTTTCATTCTAAAGAATATTCAAATTTAGAACGTTCGTTTTTATGTGCCAGAATACACTCTACTTGCCAGTATAAATTACAATTAATACAACCTCTTAATAAATAATAGTTTTTTAATAATATGACAAAATCAAAACTGCCCGTTTTTTATGCAAAAGAGTATATATATATATATATATATATATATATATATATATATATATATGCAATTGTTCTGAATTTCATAGTTTCTGAGGCATTTACGATGTTTTTACGCCTGCAAGAGGTACGCTAGGCAATTAATTAGCATTTGTACTTAATATTAATCAATATACCGTTTATATAGACCTGATTGTATATATAAAACTCGTACTGCTGTTTTACTCGTGATCAAGAGGTTTATTTAAAAGAGTAAAGACAAATTTAAAATATATTTAATCATTCAAGAAGAGTAAGAGGAAAATAAAAGCGGGCAGCTTGAACATAAAATGTAATCACGAAAATATTTTTAAGCAAAATTTAATTTTATTTATGGAAATGATCGTCAGGATTCATGCCTTTAGGAGTGCAACACACACAACAATGTACAATTTTTTCTAACTCTAAAGAAGCATATTATTTTGTCATATTGCTTATTTTTTAAATCAACATCCAAACATGTATTTTGTAATATTTTGGACGGAGAAGAATAGTATGTACTTTTAATTCCTTATCTTTTTAAAATGCAACCTTAACTGAAGATGCGGCAATTTGTCTTTTTCGTTACTTTTACGATTTTTCTGTTTTTTTTTATCAACATCATCAAAAGAAAAATTAATGTCAATCCTGTCATATAAATCTCAGCTAGGATTATCATGCCAATTCCAAATAACTTTTTAAAATATAAATTCGTAATAAATAGGGAGTTTAGTAATTTTAAGTGTTTATTTATTTTTGGAAATAAAAAAAGCACTTTTGATTAAACAAAAAAAAAGTGAAAATATATATCTATCCTCGTCTGGACAATTATGCCTTGCTTGTTACTCAAACAAACCTTAATGAAACTTGGAGCTTGATGTAAATACAAATTATATATATATATATATATATATATATATATATATATATATATATATATATATATATATATATATATTCAGACAATTTTTATTTCAGATTCTCTTGATATTTATTACCAGCGTTAGAAATATTTTCGAAGTTTATGAATGTTTGTTATACATGGAACGTTTTCAGGTAATAAAAAATGATTTATTTTCAATGTATAAATAACTATATTTTCTTGCGAGATAAGTTATCCTTTTACTGAATTAATTGTTTCAGGTCGAAATTCAAATGGTGGTAGGATTAATTACATGGAGCGCTCATCTAGTACTTTATTTAGTTTTCATTTGCTTTACTTGTGAAAAACTTTACCAACACTTCCGCGAAGCACGAACAATCATTTTAAAATTGCTGATGTGTGATCAATTGCGTAAGTAAAAATAACTATGCGTATAATGTGTTATGTAATATGTACCATATATTATGTAATATGTATTTCTTAAAGTTCATACTTCTTAACTCACCGGTTTAAATTGTGCATTGATGAAAAATAATTCCTCCATTTTTATTTTTAAAAATTCAATAAAAAGTGAAACAAGTATATAGTTTATTAGAGGAATCTAATTGCTCATTTTAAAGTGTTAAGTATTTATTCTTTCTGCATTATGTAATTTTTTTTTAAATCTTAACACCTTTTGAGGGAGTAACATGTTGGGCTATTTTTATTTCAAAATTATTTCTGTGTTTAGGAAAGTACATTTCTTTTCAAATGTAAGCAAATAACATTTGAAAAGAAATGTACTTTCCTAACTTGAGGTTTTTAAGATGAGCGATATAAATCATAAAACGATCTTATTTGGTTATAATTCACAAAATAATCATTATGTTTTATATTTCAGAAACATCGTTCAGTAATAAATAGCTGACATTAAAAGTCATCAGTTTATAGAAAATATGTACTTTCTTAATTGCCCACCAATATGTACTTTCTTACCAATATGTATTTTCATAATACATAAGAAAGATTTGCATTAATTGTATTTGTGTGAGCGAGAAAACCAGAAAAGATTATTTATTTAATGATTCAGAAGACATATTTGGATTTTTTTTTTAATAATGGTAGGTTTTATTTCCTAATAATAATGTATTGTTATGACATATTGCCGTCTACATAACTGCGTCCCATACCAGAAGCAAAAGCGCGCATAAAGATAAATAAGTCAAATAACTGCGAGGACTCTCTGGGTATAAAATATGAAGCTATTAGCTGGTCCTCGAATGATATACTGTTCTATGACTCCACTGGTGTAACCGCTGACAAAATAGCTCAACTAATGAATAAATGGAGCTACCAACATTTATTCTTTTAAATGTGACCGCAGTCTCAACTCGTTTAGAGGCATCTTGATAGTATTAAAATTCTTTTATTGGAATATGCTCAAATATTCTAAATAACACTACAGTGATGCTTTCACATTGCTTTGATGTGATGAGTAATACACACATATAATACAGCTTCATCTTGGGTGAAACATAGCCCCAAATTTGTTTAACTACCAATTACAATTATATTTTTTTTGCTTTTGTAGTTTCTGAGTTTTTCAAATTTTTATATAATTTTTTTTTGTCTTACACATTCATCCCTGTAATTGTTTAAGGTATTCTGTAATGAAATGTGGATTTTTACATAATGTTTTTAGTTATTTTCTGTTATGATGAGCATTTCTTCTAGAAGTGTATGTTGGGTTAATTTAAACTTAAATATTTAAACCGGACATCAGCGAACATACTCTGCAGATCTGTAAGCGTTCCGTTTCTATTACCACATATTCATTGATTTACTCGAATAGGGAAACCTGTATTCTGGTAGCGCATAAATTTGAGGTTATCTTTTCCTTTTCTAATTAAAAACAATTATAAAAAGAAAATATATTTTGGCCTGAATAACATTTGAATCCGTTTGATAATTTTTCGAAAGTTACTGATAAGTAGTTGACAGGATATAAATGAAAGAGCTTAAGCTCTTTCATTTATTTTTGAGTGAACATGTGAAATTCGATGTCTAGGCTCAAGGCAAAAAAATAAATAATCTTTCCTTTTCTTCAGTCCGTATTTTAATCTATAATTCAATTACTGGTTGCGTATTTTCACTTTTCACTCATTTTGAATACGTAGTATCAGACATATTTTTAATTTTTAGTTTATATATAATGTGAAATAAAACAGAAGGGGTATACATTTCCCCAAACATAACAAGGGTTTGATTAATTAATTAATTAATAATCTCCATTTTCTTAAGGTTACAATTCTTCATCGTATGAGAAAAATGAAGAAAGTTCAGATATCACCTCGCTTATAACTGCTATTTGTTTTTCTCGATCCAATAATTACTACATCTTCCGAAATAACAAACTTTTGAAATATTATTAATATTTAACCATTTAATTTTGATTCGGGAAACATCTACATTTTATTTTAGCGCCTAACTTACTGCTAAAAGTGGAAGATCTTAGCCGCATGCTGTCGATACCCGGAGTAGGCGAATTCACAGTCGCTCGCCTATGCACGCTGAACACATCGCTGCTACTTAGTTTCCTGAGTTTTGCTACCAGTATTTTAATAGCTGTATTTCAGTTTTATTTTCTGAAGAGGAATGATATCATTTAAATTATGCAAAAAATGTTATACGAATTTGTTACAAATCTATGGATGTAATAAAATTGCATAATTGGCTTGTATGTACAATGAACATAATTACAAAAAAATATTTAGAATCTTATAATAAAAGTAATATGACACAAAACACTGTTTTTTAAATTTTTATCTTTTATTTTTTTTGCATTTATTTTGTTGGTTTGTATATTTTTGTGAATGCAAATTACGTAAAAACTAAAGACTCAGTTCGGGTGAAGTTTTATGAAGAATATGGAAATTATTTATTGTAATATTTTGTTTTAATTTCATCAGATTCGGTTCACATAATTAGAATATACGTAAATTTAATAATTTCAAGAATCAATTTACTTTGCTCTTGTACATCGACAGCAAAGAAGGGCCTAGCTACTCGACGCCTAGTAATTATAGAAATGTGTAGTGCATCTACGTACATCAATGCATGGCTTTATGTGTATTATAAATCGTGCAATAAAGTTTTCCATAGCAAAAACATTGAAGAAATGGGCATGTCCACATGGTAAAGTGTGGAATGTTGCAGGAGCGGGGGGGGGGCGTTTAAATCATCAATATGAATGCAGTTAAACGCATGAACCCTCAGGCGTCATTTTTGTCGTGTTCCGAATATAAAATTACTTGATATGATGTATATTCAATACAAGCTTATTTTACTTACTTAATATATATATATATATATATATATATATATATATATATATATATATATGTATATATATATATTAGCGTGACCCATGCGAAGTCTTCGCATTATAAATGACTCAACTCACTCAATCAAATTTGATTGCAGGTATTCAATTCATTTCTAATTTTGCACACTGCTTATTACGTTTTTATTCCATTATGAAGCTCAGATGACAGATCAAACAAATATTTTACTAAAATTGACATATAGAGGCGCAAGTATCAAAAGCATTGAGCTAAAGCGCCACTTTATTTATACGTGAGTGGATTTGAAATTATACAAAAATTTTACCGACCGTCAATCATATTGACGTTGAGCCGTTAGATGGCAGCATTGCTGTTTTATGTATATAATTTTAATAATTAATTAATTTACAAAAACAATAGCAATAATAAATTTTTTAGTTGTGGATGCCGGTAGAGCAAGCAATTATCTATAAAATGATATATAATTTATGTGGATTAGTTGTGAGGTTTTTCTAAAAAGGGAGAGTAACATCTTAACCTTAGCGTATTAATATATATGATGATGATATATATATATATATATATATATATATATATATATATATATATATATATATATATAATATTTTAATCTGTTGTCAATATTTATAATTTAATTACTGTGGTAAGTTTAATATTGGGCAGTATAAATTTAGTTGTGACGTATTTTATTATCTAACTGTAGAATTATAAAACTACAAAAATAACTTGTCTGTATTATTACAAAGAAATGCTTAGGAAAACCTGACAAAAGTAATAGAATAAAAACATATTGTTTTGGAGTTTTTGTCCGTTTTTCTGTCTGTTTATGTGTTTGTACAATCATCGCGTAAAAATACTAAATTAATTCAAATTGTGTTTAAGCATAGTATATAGAAAAACTAGGAGTAATATTCAGTTTTTATTTTATCATAATTGATTCACTTTATGAGAAGAAATGAGAAATTAATATTTTAAAATTTCGTTCATATTTCATCAGTAGTACAACAACAAAAGAGTGCCTAGCTATCTGAGGTGTTAGTAATTACACAGATGTATAGCGTATCCATTAACAATACATGGTGTTATTTACTTTTTAAATCGCATAAGGATATTTTTCACCCATATATATATATATATATATATATATATATATATATATAAATATATATATATATATATATATATATATATATATATATATATATATATATATATATATTAGCGAAACGAAAGTGGTCAGTTATGAAGTATAGATTGGTGCGAGAAGGTTAAGTGGTTCAATAAACTATCTGAAGGGGATAGACCCATGATAGCAAACATCGTTGTCCATCGTCTTCTGTATTTATTTTTTTCGATGTAGTCCATATTCGTTATAATCTTACGTTGTTCCCATTCTTTTAGTTTCAAACACGAATATGTTGTATTTATAACCTCATTACTTTGGTAGATTTAGTATTAAGCTGCAAAAATTTTATTGTTACATACTTTAATGTCTATGCGTAAAATTAAACTACAGAATTAATGTATCTGTACATTGAAATGTTTATTAAAATATTTCGGGGAACATCACAAAAGTAATAGTACACAAAAATATTATTTTTGGAATGCTCGCCCCTTTGTTTGCGAGGCTCTTAATTTGTTCGCGCATTACGCAAGAACAGTTAACAGAATTTCTAAGAAATTTTTATTGCTGGATTCTGTTGAGTCTGGGTAACGTATAATGTACGTTTCTTCGCAATCGACTGACTAAAAAGAAGATATAGTAAATTGACCTATCAATACAAAGTATATTCACATACAAGAAGGTTATTTTCATAATTATTTTAATAGGTATTGCATGTATTAATCCAACAATTAACATAATACTATGTTTCAAATGTCCACATACGAGCGAAGTCGTGGGCACAGCTAGTGGGTGTTAATTGATAAAATAGTAAACGTTTGCAACATTTTAAATTTAAATGTGAAGAAATACATGAGTTTACCTCTTTTTTTGGAGAAATTATTACCCACATACAGGCTAGGTCTGTATATGTTAAGTTAGGTTAGGTTGGGTTGGGTTATGTTAGGTTAGGTCAGATTAGCTTAGTTTAGATTGGCTTTACGCTTCTTGCAGTGATTTTGCTGTTTTTTGCGAATCTGACAATTTTTTACATGTTTTGCAATTTTTCGTCAATTTCGTTCCCATTTTTCGATTGTTGGTCAATTTTTGGAAATTCCATAATTTTATCTGATGTCTTGCAATTTTCCACTATTTTGTGCCTATTTAACCAATTTTTACCATTTTTGACTTTTGAGTTTTCCTTGGCTTCGATTAAACTAGACTAGGTCTGCATATGGTAAGTTAGGTTAGGTTAGGTTAAGTTAGGTTGGGTTAGGTTGGGCAAGGTTAAGTTAGGCCATATTAGGTTATTTTAGATCGGCTTTACGCTTTTTGCAGTGATTTTCCTTATTTTTGACCAATTTAATAATTATTTACCCTTTTCGCCATTTTTCGCCA